>JAXQGS010001007.1:0-12630 GCA_037040325.1 Mucor sp. M7501 | reverse complement strand
CGCGTTGTAACAGAAACAGGCACTTTCAGCGGCTGTAGAGCTATCGTTTTTTGAGTAGAAGCATTGCAAAATGAATACGAAATGAATACGAAAACGGGGGAATATTAGCTGGAATTAAACAGGGGTTGAAAATAGTCACGAGCACTAGCACAGCACGTAAAACTAGCTGAATGCACTAAAAAAAAGACGCGGTTCTTTAAAAGGAAATGGCCGCTCACCAGTATTCCATATTGGCTAATGAACAAAAATAATGGAATCAAAATCTTTAGACCTTTGATTGAAGCAATTCTTGATAGTGATCACCCTTTAAAGTTTACATGAAATTTGTAAAGAATTGAAAGGAGAATCGAATGATACCAACTTAAAGTGTCTTGGTTTACAATATTCAATCAATTTTGAATGAGATAGTTCTTGCGCCTTTTTGGTTGTTTTTGAACCATTGGTCAATCTCTGCCATCACAACCTGACTTGTAGCATTAATTCGTGTTATAGGGCAAAACAATGCCTTTCAATTGAGCCCTTGATTGAAGTTGTAGCTCAACTCTATCATGAGAAACCGATCATTTTGTGTCTCGTGAAAAGTCGTTATCCCAATTTTCCCCTTGCTACCACAGGTGAGAATGGCTGAAAAATGCAATATTTTCCTCGACATCCATACTTGCGATAACTCGAGATAGACTCATTTGATTTGAGCAAAACAAACCCCATTCAATAGCTCTATGATGTGTCTAGCATACTAAGAGACCTTTGAGTACCAAATGTACTACGTTCTCTTTATGCAATCACTCGAAATCATCTATTTTATTTACTCTTAAGCTAACCCTTTAATCATAGGATCAGAACCCTAGACTCAGGTCGTTTTTCTCTCACAACTGATCTTTCATTTCTTCAGTAGATTTACATTTATTACATTACAATAGTGTATTTTATAATTCTAAAGCAATTCTATCATGATTAGTTGTATCTGCTTGGTTACTTTTTAATTGCTTCTTCTTGATCCAATTCAATCGATCTGCCCACTTGACACTAAACTGATACAACCATAAAGCGTAGGCCAGTTTTTCATATTGCCACCAAGCGCTGAATAATTGCTTCAGTAAATCAAAGCTAAATCCAACCATCTTGATCTTCTCTACAATGTATTTCTTGGTATCAAGCCAAACGGCTTTGGAACAGTAGGAACCCATGATGACATAGGTAACGCGATCGTCTGCCACCTTGTTCAGCTTTTCATCCACGTGTCTTAGGAGATCATTTGTTTTCAGCAGCAGTAATACAGGTCGAGGCAATTTACCAAGGATGTCAGCGACTTCCACCAGATATGTCATGGCTCCATCAGACATACGGCCAACTTCATCGCTTTCGCGGACACTGTTGAGATCAGACTGGCTGATTTTGTCCCACTCACGACCCGTGAGCATGCAAGCAAACAGTTGATAAATGTCAGTACCACCCACTCGATAGGAGTATTTGCGGATTCCCTCTTCGTCTGCCTTAATTAAGGATGTCCAGAGATGGGCGTAGTTGGAACGGAGGTCCTCTGACAGATCGCGATAGAGTCCGTGATCCAAAAGAACGAGATCAAAATTGTGCTTTGAATGCTTGGGATTTTTGGCAGGTCGAATAAAGACGTTTCCAGGATCTAGCAATACTTGAGTTGTTTGTCTTACTATTTGTGCGTTTGTGTTACTTACGAGGATCGCAGTGAACGAAACTATAAAAGGCATAATCAGGATGAGTGAATGTGAATTGTATGGAAAGCCTTGTAGGTACGTTACCCATGCAAAAAGATCATTTCTGAAAAGACTCTGGTCAACTCACTGGACACTTGCTTGGGGTCAATGTTGTGCTGCTTCATGTACTCGAGATCATCCACTCTGGATCCGTTGATAACTAGCAAGCAAACAGAGATGTCGGTATGTACATCATGGTATCAGACACACAAACACACTTACATTCCATGCACATAATGCGTCTCTTTGCCCAAACGACACGGGGAATCACCAGCGAAGTGTTGTTTCTACTGCTCTCCTCGGCAAAGTTGGCTTCCACTCTTCTGGCATTCTGCGTTTCATGCACGAAATCCAGCTCCTTTGGAATGGACTCTCTCATCTCCTCTGCAAACCAATCAAATCCAAAATTAGGGAATACTCGCTTCACAATTTCGAAAATGAACGACACAGTGTCCATGTCCAATTGACAATAGTCATCCAAATAAGGGTGTTGTAATTTCACTGCTACCCAGCGGTCTGCCTCGTTGTCGATCCACTGTTCATTCTGCTCCAGTAGTTGCACGCTCTGTTTCGAGAGTCTTGCTCGATGGACTTGAGCCAACGAAGCGACGCCTAGTGGTGTATAGTCGAATTCCTCAAACACTTGCTCTACGGGCAGCCCATAATCCGACAAAAACAAATCTCGAATGTCCTCAGGTGAGGTGGGATCACAACGATCTTGCAGTACTCGCATCGTCTGGCACCATTCGTTGGGCAACAGGTACTGCATCACAGAGATGTGCTGGCCCAATTTGACATAGACACCACCCAAGCGCTGGACAGCTACCAACACTCGCTCAGCACATCGCTGATGACAGGCACGCTTGGCCTCTTCATAAGCAGCTTCATCGGGGTAGTCTTTAGAGAGAGTGCGCTGGTAATCAAAGGCCACTTTGGCACCTACAGCGCCTGCAATGCCACATCTCTCCAGGGCATTACCAACATGACGAAAGCGATCATTGGTTTTGTAGAGGATAGTGCCACCTACACCAACAGTGACAGTGGTAGCCAAAGTGGCCATGGCAGCACCATTCACAATTCGACGAACGAGGCTCTTTTTTTGTAATTGTTGTTGTTGTTGCTGTTGCTGCTGGATTATTGTATAGCAGCGACGTTGCCACAATGCGGTCGTAGCTGGCCGCCTAAGCAATAATCGGCTTTGATTCATATAAACAAAAGGCGGGTAGGTTGGCAGCAGAAGGGAGAAGAGAAAAAATTTAATCAATCCATCTCGACATGATGATATAATTCAGGGATAGGCAGTAGCGATTGGCTCGGACCTGACGGGTGCCCGTGAGCCGCGCACAGCGATGATGGCTATATTACCCCAGATTGTGTAGTGTATTGGCTCATAGCATTGGAAATACGCATTAAGGAACCACCAAAATGCAGGCAGGGAGTGTGTTTGAGTTATTGCAAGTTGAACCACATGCTAATATTTACGCGCGCGTTTTCCAATGTCTGTTCCTTGCAGCAGCGAACAACCGATCTTTATGCCGCTCTCTTGATGAATGGTACCATTGCATTCGACTCGAAAAATCGAGGAGTAGCTATCGACTGTTAATTAAGGACATCGGAAATTACTGTAGAATGTGCTGTATTGCGTTGCTTCTTTGATGCTATTGTTGCCTTCTTGTTACAGCTTCATTGTGTGTGCTTTCTCCTAACAATCAATAGAAGAATATTACCATGATGACCGCCACTAGCATGCAGACTTGGCTCGAGTATTTATAGCCAACATTCATGGTCCTCCCTTTGGCTTCATTCTTCTTATTTTCCTCTCATTCTTCACACCATGCATGTGCTTCATATCTACTTGGTCCTAGGCAGTCTTTTGTTCTACGTTGTTCAAGGCCTCATAGATCAGAATAGCCCCACGTATGGCAGCCATCAGTTGATTACCTATGTTGTTGATTGGGTAAGTGTGTGTGTGCTTGGTGCCTTTGCGAAAAGATGTTGACAACAACTCTCTCTGTCTGTCTAGGATGTTCCAAAGGTCATTCCTTGGTCAAAACTCGATCATATTGCTTATGCATTTGCCGTACCTGACAGACACGGCGATTTGTCCATGTTTGACGCAGAGCAGCTCCAACAAGGTACGGTTAGAGGTCTCTGGTTTCATGTCAAAAAGCTTAACATGTTGTCATTCTAGTTGTTGAGGAAGCTCATGACCATGGAAAGGGTGTCAGTCTTGCAATTGGAGGGTAATTGAGCTGAATGTCGTCAAGAATGAATCGTGTAGATAGTAATCATTATTGGCATTTCTAGCTGGACTGGTTCAATTCACTTTAGTACATTGGTGAGAACTTCTGCTGACCGTAGAAAGTTTGCAAACAAGATTATGGCAGCTGTTGAAAAGTTCGACCTGAACGGCGTCAATTTGGATTGGGGTAACTATATATACTCACTATGCTGGACGGGCTAGGATCTCATGCTGTTTTGTTAGAGTATCCCAATGACCCCAACGGTATCTCTTGTAACAGAAAGTAAGTAGTGCCGTGCAGACAGACGTCCATTGCACGCTGTCTAACTCTTGAGCAATGGATTAGACATCCCAAGGACACGGACAACTTTTTGGCTTTCATCCAAGTCCTCCGCAAAATGCTGGATGAAAAGTATCCTGACGAGCACAAGCTGATCACGGCCGCTGTCAGTGCCCATGTATTCAGAGATGCTGATCGTAACGTTATGGAAAATCTTGATGAAGGCTGGGCTGATTTCATGGATGCATTTTATATCATGGTATGTAATTAGAAGCACAAATGCTTTAGGGGAGGAGGAGACACTCAGACCAAAGTGATAGGCTTACGATATCAATGGCGTATGGAGTACCAAGACTTCTTCAAATGCACCTCTTCACTATGGTGTTGCTGGACAACATGTGAGTGTAGAGTCATCGATCCAAGAATGGCTTGATGCTGGCATCCCCTCTGACCGCCTCTATCTCGGTGTCCCATTCTACGGATACACTCACAAGACATTAAAGCACATGGACCACCGCACTGGCTTGAACGTGCCTCTGGACAGATCTATTGAGCAGATCAAGGGTGACCAGTACGACGACTATGCCACAGATCCTTGTCCTGGAGCAAAGCCTGCGTACTCTGGAGAATTCCAATGGAGAACGATTGCGGCGTCGGGTGCAGCCTACAATGCGTCTGGATGGTTCACTTACTGGGATCAGAAGACACAAACTCCCTTTTCTTACAATAGCCGTTCCCATCAGTTTGTTACTTATGACAATCCTACTTCTCTTCGCCTCAAGGCAGAATTCGCACAAGAAAAGAAGCTCGGTGGCATTATGCTTTGGTCTCTTGAGATGGACGATGCTAGCAACTCCCTCCTTAATGCTATTCAAGATGTTCGTACCTGATTTTAATTACCTTAATAAAACCAGGCAGTGTTGCCAATATGCTATACCTACAATACCTCGTCTGATAGAGCACAGTCTGCGGTGACATGAGTATGTTGCTGGACACCGCATGTGAAGGCACATTTGATGGATGTCTATTTTCAGCTCGTTCTATTACTTCTCAATTGTTCCATGCTAATTCAAAATCAAGCTTGGATATTGACAGCAATTGACAATCTGGCATGCCAATGTCAAACTCTGAATATCAAACCACAGGAGGTGATTTGATTTCAACTGCCCTACACATACCAAGCATATCCAAGTGTTCAGGTGCGCTCGAAACAGCATTCTTCCCACTCGTATTCCCTCAAGATTCCAACCCCACCACTGCCATCATCCCATGTATCAACTCGGGTAGAAATAACAAATCATTTATATTAGAAATCAAAAAATTGCGGGGTAAATTATACAGAGAAAGATGCCATGAATGTTGTGGATGTGGTTTCGACAGTTTGATATCCACTTGGTGCCTTGATGCCCAAAATTTCGTTCAAGCGAGTTTGATCTCCACTGCTGGATGCCATTCTCTTTGCACGCAAGAACTTTGCACGAGCACTATGCAATCAAAAAGGTGGGTTAGATTGTGATTTTGCTAGCAATTGGACAGGACGACTTACGCATTACGAAGCACAACAGGTGCCACTGTCTCTTCCTTTTTGCTCTTTTTGCTCTTCTTTTCCTTCTTGCTCTTCTTTTCCTTTTTGCTCTTCTTACTCTTCTTTTCGTCCTCGACATCTCCATCCTCGTCCTCATCCCGGGATCGCTTTTTGCTCTTCTTCTCCTTTTTGCTCTTCTTTTCTTTTTTGCTCTTCTTTTCCTTTTTGTTCTTCTTGGTCTTTTCCTTTGCTTCGTCCTGCTTCTCCTCTTCTTCCTTGTCTGCTGACTCTTCGGCATCAGATGCATTGGCACTGCTGGCTTCTGAAGCGGGCTGAGAGTTGAGGTCTGCTAGTAATCTGGAGAAGGCGTCTGTGTTTCCAAGCCAGTTGTCAATGTTCTTCTTTGTTGCACCCACACCCAATGTGTTGTCCTTGAGCTTGATCTTGACATGCTCCTTTTTGCCGTCTTCCTTGACACCCAAGCCTTTTCCAGGAGCCCAGCCCATCTTTTGAAGCATTCTGAAGCCAAACTTGGATTCGTCCTTACTCCAGAACAGGTTGTTGGGATCTTGACTGATGCGCTGCTTTTCCTTCTGTCCTGCTAAACCCATAGTGTATGATTGATTCGATTAATAGAGAAAGAACATGTGCCAGATGTTTGCAGTCGAAAAATTTATTTGAGAAAAAATGAAGAAAAAGATTCCCAGTCACCGCGCAAACTTGCATTATCAGACCTGAAAAGGAACGCATTTACTACAAAACTGCAATGTTCGTTTCATCCCGTCTTCCATGCAAAAAGTGATCCCATGCAAGTATAAGGCACAGTAGAGCGAAATCAATCCACATGACATCATTGCGAAAAAAACAGCACCATGCTAATACGGCTTTAACAGTCTTACTCGTTTATTGAAACTGCAGCAGTGGATTTAATGCGAGCAATCAAACTGTCGACGTCGTCTTTGCAGTTGACAACTTCTGACTCTAGGGATTGCTCTTCTTCAGTTGGCAGCTGCTTCATCAAATCCATCAGCTCTTGCTTGACTTGCTGGATAAACTCTTGGTTGTTTGCCTCGATCTCCTTGTGCACCTTTTCGAAATCTTGGATCAGCACCTCTCGTTCTTTGGCTTGTTTCTCGACCATCTGCTGCACTTCCTTGGCCACGTCTTTTTCCTTGACATCCTGGATGCTCTGTTGAACAGAGGCTAACTCTAGCTCCAAAGCTTGTATCTCTTTATCGAACTCAGCCTGCGATTGTGCTACAGATTGTTCAAATGTCTTTTGCTGCTGCAATTGCTTTTCCTTTTGTAATTGAATTGTGCGACATTCCTTCTCAATCGTGTGCTCTCTCCGTTTCAGGTCATCCAGCTCCTTTCTAGCTGCCATGGCTTCGTCCTTGAGTTGTTTGACTTTATTTTCCGTGCTCACATATGTTTGTTTGGTAGAGTCCAACAGCTGTTGCTTGGATTCCAATACTTGCATCACCTCTTGGATATCTGATCTAAGCTGCTTGTTGGATTCGATGTATTCCTCATTCTCTTTTTCAGACTGTTCCTTGTTCTCTTTAGCTGTTTGGAGCTAGTAAATGTGCAACATGTTAATACAAACATGATCCCCTAACTACTTCAAAGTGGGCTCCCCCCCCCTCCTTTCAAGATGAAAAAGCTCCCATTATCTTGAGCCCTTCTTCACCCCTTGGGTTCCTTTTAAAGTGCTATTGTATTTGATGTAATGTATCCTACCTGTGCCTTTGTGTTTTCCAAGTCTTTTTGAATGCCTTCTAAATTTTCTTGCAGTTCTTGAAAGACTCTGTTGGTTCTTGAGCTAGAGGAAGCTGGGCGGGGTGTCGACAGCATATGTAAGTTGTTTCTAGGGCTGGTCGTCTGGAGCATGTAAATGCAGAATCGTTTCGAAGCTTGTAAGTGGGTATTAAGCCAAAAAGAAAATGTTTGTGTAAACGAAAGAGAAAGGGAAAAAAGATAGATTTCCTGGCTGATGTTTATAACAGTGTCGAATGGGGCATTTTCATTGGTTGCCTTCAAATACATCCAAATGATGAATACCTCTGCTAATCATGCCGCTTCTGGTGCTTTTCACTATACAATACTTGCTGTGGTTCTTGGGAAACTATGTTACTGGATTCAGTACATGTAACGGATCCTTGAGAGAGGCGTCAGACGTGAAGTAAGCTTGTATATGAGGTCTGTCAGATCTCAAAGAAATCCATGCAGTAAAACGCAGTACTTTGAGTGCCACTATTGCTACAACCACAGTCAGCTATGCACTGAATTGACAGGTTGACCATACTTGCATAGAACAAGAGACTCGCGTGTGGCAGTTTAAATGCTTGATTTTGAGGTAAAGTGGTAAATTTTATTTTATAAATCACTCAGAGTTTCTGAGGAAATTGTTTGTGTATGTACAGATTAAGAGAGTATATATAAAAAAGCATGTCGATCAACGAACATGATGGCTAGTATAACAATATATTTAAGCAGCACAGTCGGTCATGGCAATGATGACACCAGTGGAAGCTGCAGGATTAACCCAAGAGTTGACATTGATGTAGGTGGTGTAGGCCAACATACCGACGCCAAAGAGAATCAAGAGAATGTCAACAGCCCTGAGATAACGGTTGGAGGTAGTCTTGTAGTGGAAAAGACCGGGGAAGATGAAGCAGAGAGGCATGCAGGCCACCGAGCCCACAAGGGCAACGAATTTAGACAAGTTTTGAGCACCAACACCGAAACTGACAGCAGCACAGATAATGGGAATCAAGGAGCGAACCATGTTCTTGCCGTACTTGATCTTGAGAGAGTTCTTGCCAGAGCGGACACCAAAGGCGTACTTTTCAATGATTTGCAAGGGAGGGAACAGCATGAAGGGAGAGGTCAGGATCATGGCAATGGCATAAAGAAGTTGGACAGTGGTGGACAAGGGAATTCTAGGAATGTTGGCAACGACACTGGCTTGAGTAATATCACCGTAAGCTACGTAGCCAATGGAGCCAATCAAGGTGAAGATGACAAGACAAATGATCATGCCAACGGTCATGACAGCGGGAAATCTCTTGGGCTCTCTCATACCTTGGACGATAGGCAAGACCATACCAACACCCTCAAAGGAAAAGACGGCGGTACCGATCATCAGACCAAAGTCGTTTTGGTTGACAAGGTGGATATTGTTGCCAACACCATGAGTAGCGATTTGGCTGGAGCAAAAGTAGAGGATACAGATCAAACCAAAGGCAATGAATATGTCAGCGACGATAGCGAGGTAAGACAGCTTGGCGATTCTTCTAACCCAGCAGAATGGAATGATAGCGATAAGGATGATCCAGATGTAGTACTTGGCCTCAAAGGGAGCATTGCAGTTATTGACAGTATCAACAACGATGCCAATATTCTCAGAGATAAAGATCATGTAAGAGGCAACGAACCCCATTTGAGAAACGCACAGGAAGAATTGAATCAAATGTCTCAAGTAAGGACCATATAAACTTTCAGCGACATCGCCATAATCACCACCAATCTTCATCTGAGCCTTTACCAGCAGTTGGAATGCAACCAGACAAAGGAAGGCAATGACCACCATGAGAATAATGGATAACAGCAAGCCGCCGCTTACGAAACTGCCAGGCAAAAAGATGACACCTGTACCGATAAAAGCCTTCAGCAACATGAACAAGGCTTTGCCAAAAGAAGCTGTTCCTTGAGGCACATCTTCCACTTGGACCTCAGAGATGGATTGGTCCTCTTGGTATTTTTCATTCACAATGGAAGCAGGGCGAGAGTCAGGTTTCTTTTCGTAATCAGTGTTCATTTGGTTTTGAAGAGAAATAATGAAAATTTTCAACGGGTTGCCATGCCCTATTTATACTTGAGATATGTAAAAAGTGGGGTACATGATTCACCAATAGAATGATTTGACATTCCATCAATGTCCCTTTCTTTGTGTTACTACTTCGTGAGAAAAATATCTCTTGGAACCAATAACTACAAGTAGATCGGTGGGTGGAACAAGAACTCTATCGACTTTTTGTCATTTGTATTCATTTGAGGGATTTTTTCATTCTATTGTGCTGAAGCAGTGCTTTAAAATAAGAGTAGATGGCAAGCTTCGATGGCAGTTACACTCGTTTGTATTTGAATTCCATATCATGAAATATAGTTGCTACGCCGCCGCATCAAAATAAGGTCCCGGATTTACCAACAAAGTAGATCAAATTCAAAATTGCCATTTACAGATGGCTCTCTTTTTGGTCTGATATGATTGTCCATTCTCGTACTTCTGGCTCTTCTGAAGTCGATTCATTAGAGTTCAAGATGCAAAATGTAACCAAAGCATCAAACGTCAAATAGACATATGCATCGCAAGACTTGAGTGTTGGCTATAAGAGAGCAGTAAGCAACATTGCTTATACCATGTTTAATAATATGTATATTATATTAATATCTTTTAAATGATACATTGGATGGACTTCAATTGAAACAGAACAATGTGTAACTGCAACATTTCATACATTACATGTATCCATTTGATTTGCGCCGCAAAATGGCTTCCCGCGGCGAGCTTTCTAAAAAGTTCATTTGTCTAATGAAACTCACAAAACTCGCTCATTTCCCCACACTCAACAATGTGCTTCTTTGTCTCTGATTGACTGCGGGATATTGTAGCAGAATGAGAGCATTTTACATTGAAATACATCTCCACTTCTCAGAAATCTCAACGAGTAATTAAAATGGGATTCTTTGGAAACATTACAAATACAATTGCGATACCATTTACAGGGCATCAAGCCGGCCAGGCACTTTTTTGTCAGTTCTGGGATTAAAGATGGCTGTCTTCTTGCCCTTCTGCTATGAGATGACAGGTGGATACACTTAATTACATGTCGTCATGATATATACTCCATACCACTGTTGCCTTATGGAATTGTGTCCAAGTGGTACATAAAAACTGCCTTTCTTGAACTTCTAAAAATATCAAGATAAAGTTCATATCGCAAAAGCTTAATTCGAGACATTAAAAGAGGGGCATCTGAATTGTTTTTCATGGGGTGTGGAGTACATCCAATCAGTTACTCATGATATCCAAGTCTAACTTTACATGGCTTATTCTTTTCATGTATTGCACGAGGACTCTTGTTGCTCTTCTTACTTCAGCCACAGACTTATTGCCTCATATGTGATAATTTACTTGTATATGGACATCTGACAGTTGACTGTATTTACATATAGAGCATTTACATTTGAACGCAAGTACAGGCACATTGCATCTACACAAGAAGTACTGCGTTTGTTTTTCATCTTTAATCTGTACTTGTGTGTGCATTTCCCAACCACAAGAAAATTCGGGGAAATGTGGATGCTACATACGATGCCAGTTACATGGAAGATTGTGCTGTTTCACACATCGTATTGATTATAGTTCTCCAACTTTCATAACATTTTGCCGAAACAGCGCTGCTTGACGTTATCTCTAATGATTGATTACACAATACCAGCTCTCGCAGCATCATTACTGATTGCTTTGATAAGCAGCAAACGCCATTATTACATAATTTATCGGGTTGATGTTCATATTGAATAAAATGCATATCAATACTACTAAAAAGTATCTCGTTTTGCTATTGCTCTGATACTACTACTAGATCCGAGACTACGGCTGGTATTGCAGCCCTCGCATGTCTACTGAAAAGTAGACAATTTCGCGTTACATAAACAAGTCTGGTGTTATTTCCAATGTATAGAGTAGTTAGAGATAATACAGTCGATCTGCATTGAGTGGCATTCAGCATTGTCAAGCCAAACTCTTGTTTCGTTGCGTGCTATCATGCTTTTGGTATCGACAAAATCCAAGGTAATATAACCACCTACGCAATGTGTAACTGGGTGCCTGATTCATTGACGATACTCCACATTTGTCTCAACGAGAAAAAGTTATATCATTATGGCAAACAGCATATTTGCATTACTTTCAATGCTATGGTATTTGCGAAAATGGCAGTAATCCGCGTGATTCAAAACAAAAGAATAGAAGCATCTTGTAAATCATTGAATTAGCAGAAAAAGTCAAAAGGTCCACACCAGTGTAAGATTGTTGTTACTCATCATGGGGCATTATTAAAGTTGCATAGACCTTAGTTGTTCGTCACAGAGTTTGAGTAAGGCCGTAAGTAAGTGCATTTAGTTCACATAATTAGACTTGAAGGGCATTGTTCATCAGAAGGGCCAATCCGTATCGATGCGGCTCAAAAAGCCATAGCAGAACATCTCATCGAAGCTATTGTCGTCTAAACCCAGAAACGTGCCCAGTAGCAAGGAGAAATCCTTAACATGTATACTCAAATGGCAAATTTAAAATGCAGTACCGTGCGATTGGGACCTACAGGATGATGCCGGTAGAGATTGGGCGTAGCGAAAGCAATTCTAGACGTCTATAGTGTCTTTTACCATACAAATGGTGCCTGCTAGGGCAAAACACAGCCAGAGCTGGGATTGAATTTTAGAGCTTCTTACCACTGGTCTTCCAGATCAACAAAATGGACATCCAAAACCCGTTCAGGGGCATTTACACAAGATTTTCCTACTCGAACAGCAGGTATTTCTCTAAACCTATACATGCAAAATTGAACGAGGAATCCAATGGTGTTACTTTCAAAGCGATTCTTTTGGTTTGTAGGGAGCAACTGTCAATAGAAGCAAAACACGTTTTCTGGAGAAACGTCTACAAACACCATAATAAAATGATCTAGAGACACTTTTTTATGCTCCAATGCGTTTCTACGATTGTTTTGAGCATAGGAACATCTTAGTAGAAAACTTCATTTTCGAGGTGAAAACCTCCATC
>JAXQGS010001006.1:0-12514 GCA_037040325.1 Mucor sp. M7501 | reverse complement strand
GATTCACCGAAAAATCAGTCAATAAAAGGCAACCTAAAAAAGATTGCCTTTATAATCCTTATATACGCCCATTCACACGGCTGGTATCCAGCCACCTCCACCTACCTTTGATCCCCACGAAGATCAACCACCACCATCGTACCAAGACTTTAACAAAGATGTTAGAATCCAACCCTCCAACAACAACAACAACAACACCCCTTAAATATTACAAACACTATATTCCCTTTCCACACTTATTTATTCGAGTGTATCCACGTATATACTACTTATGCTGCTTTTATATGAGACAATAGATCATCATGTACATCTTCCTCCTCATCCTCTCCGTCAAGCGCCTCCACGTCTTCGCCATCATCAGCTACGTCTTGCTGTTCCATTTCTCTGTTCATGAGCGCATCTAATAAAACTCTTCTTTCAGTCTTCATTCTCTTGAGTTTCTTTTGTGTGATTTCGTATTCGTCTTGAAGCATCTCATTCTCCCGCAAAATGTAGGCGAGTTGTGCTTTGGCAAGTCGATATTGGCTGTATGCGGTTCCTCGGCTCAACTCTTTTTTCAATGTGCTCGAGGGCTGCTCGGAGAGCTTGTTGGTGTCTGGGTGCTTTGAACCCCATTCATCATGCGTTTTGTGTCTCTTGTTTTTGGACAGCATGTCTAAGGAGGGCGTCGCCGTGCGTTTGTTGTTTGCATTGATGCTGCTATTGCTGGTCTTTTTCTGCTTGTTGTTGTTGTTGCTGAGTGGTATGGTCGATGGTAATGGTGATGATGATAATGATGAAATATGGGCAGACGTCTGAGTGGATGTCGCAGCGGCAGCAGGTGCGGCAGTGGGAGTATTTAAAAGAGGTATGATATTGGTTGAATGTGCTGGCTTGATGGGCTTCTCTGCAATGCCTTCGCCGTGCTCTGCTTTCTTGTGTCTCGACAACGCATCCATTCTACCAAACCTGAAATGTGTGTGTGTTAGTTCCTGTCGCCATCAGTGCAAAATCAATGCAAAATGCGTTACGTTTGTCCACAATTGGAGGCCTTGCATTCGAATGGCTTTTCTCCTGTATGTATCCTCAAATGCATTATCAGGGCGAATCTGTTGTGACATTTTGCTCCCTGTCGAGAGCAATTGTCCCAGTCGCAAGAGTAGCCTCCCTTTTTCCAGCCAATGTGATCTTCAGACAGATGGTCAGCGAGCGTGGTGTGGTTGGAAAAGACTTTGAGGCAGTGGTTCCAATGGCACACTAGCTGCGAGTCTTGCGTCGCTCTTGCTGCTGCTGCATGATGCTGGTCGTGGTCTGTTGTGTCGTGGTAGTGAGGAATAGGTGTTGTTTGTTGAAACGATTGTAAATGTTGATGTTCCGTCATCACATGTAATAGTAGTAGTAGATTTCAAATGAATGGACGCAAAAAGAAACAAAAAGAGAAAGAAGAAAAAGAAAAGAGGGGATCGGGGAAGAGATATAAAATGAAAAGGGTCCTACTGCTGCTGCTGCTGATATTAATGATGCTCCTGCTGCTGCTCTTCTGTTGCTGCTTGGTTACACCTTTTCTGCCCTTATGATTTGGACATTCAGGAAGCAGGTTGCTCGGGCAATCAGCACCTCACATAGTCACAAACAGTCCGGATATCGAAAATTTTCTTTCATTTGAAAGCTTTCCTGATGGCTGTTTGATCAGGAAACAGACATTTTTCCAATAAAAAACTTGAATCGTTTCATCGTTTTGGACATTATGGAGGCCAAGCTGGAAAGAATCAGAAAACAAGCCAACTCCAAGTTGGCAAACCAGAAACTGGTAGCGTATTTTTTTTCTAGCAAGAAAAATCCTGCATTTACTAACATTGACATGTCAAATGTCTAGTATGGTCAAACATTGGTCGCTATTGAAGAGGTACGATTCTAATCACAAACTGATAAATTTGAATCATTCTGACCGAGCATATGATACATTTAGACTATTCGTGAGCAAGGAGAAGAGCTCTCACCCACCGCATACTTTGGTGCCATGGTAATTGTCCATTGAAAATTTTTTAAATGGCCCAGCAATGTTGAGATCAATGCTGTTGCCATGGTGATGGTGATGATGATGAGGATGCTGACAACTGACACTACTTTTTGTTTCTTAGATGACTACATTGCAATCATCCCAAGGCTCTACTGAATTGATCGGTGCTTTGCTTTATCTCTTGGATGAAGTTTTTCCATTGTATGCAAATGTGTGATCTGCCGCTAAACATTTGACTCACCCACCCTTTTTTTTTCATAGCCTTCCTCACTCTGTGCTTAGATCAAAGTTTACTGATATCGTTTCCATCATTGAAAACGTATTTGAGCAACACAAGGACGAACAACCCATCGTTCGCTCCATCATTGGCTGTCTTCAAGAGCTTTTAGCTGCTCAAGATGCTCCCAACTGGTCTATGCCTGTCACCAAGAAGGCATACCAACACTTGCTCATTTTGAGTGCTAATGCTTCTCCCAAGGTAATAATGATGTCGATAGTGGATGGTTATATATATATAAAGCAGCCAAACTGACGAGTGTGGACATTGTAGGCCCGTAAGAGAGCTCAGGATGCAGTTCGCAACATCTTGTCGAGACCTCCTCCTCCTACTGCTATTCACCCTGCTGCCGACATGACAGCTGAATTCATCCTTAGAGTGTTGCATGAGACCTCCAAATCTGACCAACACGCTGCTCAACAAATGCTCGCTTTGCTTCAGACTATTGTGCCCTACTGGCCACCTCATGTAAGTTGCTGATGCCTGTCTAAAGGATGTGTTGAAAACTGATGTATATTGCTCTTGTTTTACGCACAGAAATTTTCCACTTTATGTCAAACTTTGCTCCAGCTCCCTAAATTCAACAACATTTTCCTCACCAAAGCAGCCTTTGATGTGTTTGAAGCACTTTTCGACGCTCAAGAAACAGACATGGACACTGAGAAGTTTGCTGGATTGATTCGTGTAAGGATTTTGATACTACTAGTGGGGATGATGTGAAAAAGAACAGTGCCATTGACAATGATTTGATGTACAGGCTATTTGCGAGTTGAAGCCTGCCGCTGTAGATGAACGTCTTTTGCCTACTTGGCTTTTGATCATTGGCAAAGCTTTCCCCTCTTATGCCAAGTAAGTTGGTAGCGGTTATATATATATATACAAAGAGATGGCTAATGAGATGTGTGTGTGTGTGTAGATTGAACCCTGCTCAATGTGCCAACGACCTTGCTACTGTTTTTGCATTGATTTTCAACGATTTCCAACAAGATTCCAGATGTCACCGCCAAATTGCCAACTGCCTCAGCACCTTGATCGAATACTGTATTACCGATGATTTGATTGAACAAGCAAGCGCTGGCCAAGCCAACGGTCTTTTGGAAATGATCAGTTTGTTGGAGAACGGTCTTGGTGTTCATTTCCAAGCTGCTTGGGTGCATGTCATGACGGTGCAACAAGCCATGTTCAACAAGCTCAACCACCATGCTGCCCCTTTGATGAACGGCTGTTTAGCATTGCTCGGTGAGCTTCGTCTTTCTCCTTCTGAAGCCTACAAGGAGCAACTCGACAAGACGCTCGGTGTTGCCATCTCCACCATGGGCCCTCAGTTCTTTTTGCAAATCCTTCCTCTCAACTTGGAAAGCCCTACCTCTTCAAACCAAGTAGGCCGTGCCTTCTTGCTTCCCCTGTTAAAGACATATACTACCAACACCACCCTGTCTTACTTTGTCAATGTGCTGATTCCCTTGGGCGATAGACTCGCTCAAAAGGGAGAGGCTGCTGCTGCTCGTGAGTTGGAGATGCAAGCCAAGGTGTACGAAACACTCGTCAACCAGATCTGGAGCTTGGCCCCTGGTTTCTGCGATTTGCCCGTTGATTTGACTCGTGCCTTCAATGACACTGTTGCCGAACGTTTCAGTTCTTTGCTCTACACTCAACCTGATTTGCGTCCCACCATTGCCCAAGCTTTGCAACTCTTGATTGAAAAGAACCAAGCTCTTGTCAAGTCCTCTGCCGACGATGCCCATCTGTTGAAGGCCTACGGTTTGACCAAGGCCCAAGCTAGCCAAAACTTGGAGTTCATGAGCAAATTTGCCGTCAACTACCTCGCCGTCTTCTTTAACGTCTTTAGCCAAATTGCTCCTGCTTTCCGTGGTTTCATGGCCGAAGTCATCAAGTCCTACTTGACTGTTACTACTGCTGAGGACATCAACACCACCTTCAAGAAGGTCCTCGGTATGCTGTCTCAAGCATTAGAGTCCAACGAAACTGTCACCAACGATCCCTCCATGCCTCCTCCCATGTCTCACACCATGTTGGATCTTGCCATCATCATGATTCCTTTCCTGGACCTCGAATCAGCTCAACTCTTGTACAACGGCACATTGCAATCCCTCTTGTCAAAGGAGAGCGATCCCACTTTGCAAAAGAAGGGCTACAAGGTGCTCAATCATCTCATGCGTTGTGACAACGGCCGCCAGGTGGTTGCTCAGCATATCGAAGAATTACAAAACCACTTGCTGGAAGCTACTGGCAGCTGCACTGGCTCTGCCAAGAAGGACCGCATCAAGACCTTGAAGGAAGTCGTTGAGCTTTTGCCTGCTACTGATCTCCACTTTATTCCCGCTATTCTCTCTGAAGTCGTGTTGGCTTCCAAGGACAACAACGAAAAGACACGTAACTTTGCTTTTGATTTGCTGGTCAGCATGGGTAACAAGATGAAGGCTGGTGGTATTGTCAAGAACAGCCGTCTTGAGGGCTTTGATGAGTCCTTCCCTGATGCCAATGCTACTTTGGGCGAGTTCTTTACCATGCTTACCGCAGGTTTAGCTGGTACCACTGCCCACATGATTGGCGCTACTGTTGGTGCTTTGTCTCGTGTCTTTTTCGAATTCAAGGATGAATTACCCGCCGAGTTGGCTTCTGAATTGCTGCAAACCATCAACGTGCTTGCTGCCTCCAACAACCGTGAAATCGTCAAGGCTGCTGTTGGCTACGTCAAGGTCTGTATTGTTGTTCTCGATATCAGTATTTTGCAGCCTCAACTGAGCGACATTGTTCGCTCTCTGCTCAAATGTCAACACCAACACAAGAGTCATTTCAAGGTCAAGATTAGACACATGTTTGAAAGATTGATCCGTCGCTTTGGATACGAAACTGTTGCTGCTTTGATGCCTGAGGACGATAAAAAGATGATTGTCAATATCCAGAAACGTCGTTTGAGAGCCAAGAGAAGAAAGAACGCCAATGCTGCTGACGAGGACAGCGACGACGATGAGGATGTCTCTGCTCGTGCTTCTGCCAAGAAGGGCGCCTTCCAAGATGCTTACGAAGAAGTCCTGTACGGTTCAGAAAGTGAAATTGACGATGAAGGATCAGAGGATGAGACGCTCAAGACTGTCAAGGCTGCTGCCACTGTGCTCAAGCAACAAAAGAAGAAGAAGCAAGCTGTTTCAAATGCATTCATTCGTGAGGATGGCGAGGATGGACCTCTTGATTTCTTGGATCGTTCTGCTTTGGGCCGTATTTCATCCAACAAGCCTCAACAGCGCAAGATGAAGAGCAACAAGGGTGCCTTTGCTGAAGGTGATGATGGTCGCCTTGTCATTAACGAACCTACAACACAACAAGAAGCTGAGGAGGAAGCCGAAGAAGCCGGTGAAGATTACTACATGCAACACATGACAAATCCTGATGGTTTTACTCGTGATAAGAGAAACAGAATCAAGTTCAAGAAGGGCAAGGATGCCGTGGACGATGCCATGGAGGTGGATGACGGCGAAGAGGGAACCAAGAAGGCAAAGAGACCCGTCAAGAAGTTTGAAAAGATTGGTAAAGAATTCAGATCAAAGGTAAGTTGGATCTAGTTTTGGATAATGCATCACGATAACTCACATGTTACCTACAGAGAGCTGGTGGTGATGTTAAGCGTAAGGGTCAAGTGGATCCTTTCAGTTATGTTCCTTTGAACAAGGTCATCAAGAAGAAGGGCAGACGCGACACCAAGGTTACTTATACCGGCCGTGTCAAAAAGTAGGATTGTAGTAGTAGTAAATATTAAGAATATTCCATTAGATGTAAATAAACACATAATATTTTTTTTTATATAATAATATCTGTTTTTATGCTTTCTTTTGCTGGAGATTTCGTATTTCATTCAAAGTCTTGTGTTTCTCCAATGTCATTTTCAATTTCTCCAATATCATTGATTTGAAATGCAACACTGTCAGCAATTCCTCCACCAATTTCAAATCACGGAATCCTAGAAATCAAGCAATGCGTTGGTAAATCACACCATCACCAACATGAACTGAATTTACCTTGTTCTGCTTTCTCTACATATTCAAGAATCACATGTTCAGTTTCTGCAAGAGAAGATCAGGGTTAGCTTTTTTGGCATTCCATGTTTTGAACAGAAAAAAAAACTTACGAAACATGCAATGCACATCTAATGCCTTTGCATATGTCAAATAAAGGTCAGACTCCAAATGTTTCGACTTCATAATAAGTACTTTTGGAAAGATGCTCTCCAGCATAAAGATTGACTTTTCCACAACGGCGGACTGATTCAGACGTAAATACGCTTCAGCTAGCTTGATAGTGGCACTGTAGTAGTTTTTGGCATCAAATGAGTTCTTGGCTACTTTGATGGCTTGTGTCAAGAGAGGAATGGCGGTGGATGGTGTGTTTAGTTTCTAATTCAGTTGTTAGCGCACTTGACTGCAAACAGCGTGTAGTAAGCTTACCAAATGGATAGTTGCTTGCAGAATCAAATTGTCGCCCAACTGAGATGTTCTGTCCGTCTTTTGAATGTAATCATGTACTTCATCAAGTATCAGTAAAGCTCTTTCAAACTCCTTTTTCAGCATGAGTTGATAGGCATGATCATGACAGGCGATAAAGTACTCTTCTGAATCTGGCGGAATAGTGATTTGCAGCAGATCGTTTTGGTGTTCAATCAGGTTGAATTTTCTAGCAATAGCTATAGTCACTCTGCATACAATCCACTCATGGATGCTTTACCTTTTGCGCTCCATCTGTCTCGTAATGCGTGCTTTTGTCTGCCTCCAGCCCATCAGGAAATCACTTTCATTTTGATACTTCTTTGTGAACAAATCAAGTGCATTAATAGCCTGATCCGAGTTCCCCGACGCTTGTAACTGCAACAATAAATGACCCTTTTCTATTAATTGCATGCAGCTTTCTTTTGTTGTTGACGAGTACTTGCCATGTTTGCCTCGGTAATGACGGTCTTTTCGATATCGTCAATTGATTTATCATTTGATGCGTTTGCTAGATCCAAATATGACTTTGCCAAGACGCTGTTGCCTGAAAATGAGCCCCATGTCAGTTATCGAATCAATTGGGAATCGGGCCTACAGCAATTACCATATCGATGCCATGTTAAAGACGATGTGAGGAACTGAGCACAATCCATGTATTGTATGTCGTTCATGATGATGTGGATCAGACTCTTGTATAGCAACTCAAACACATGGCGAGATGGCTCCCCCTAGCAACATGGTTACTTGCCAAGTCGAGTCAAAATGCACTCGCATACTCACATTTCGCAATAGATTACGGGCTCTGGTCAGCGTCTTGAGATTGTTGAGATAGTCGTCTGTATAGGAACTGAATTCATTGAACGGATGATTCTTTCGGCAGACTTCAATCCAGCTAATGGTCAAGTTAGCTCTGGCTGTATTCAATCTATGCAGATGGTATTCTTACAACTGAACTTCTTGTAAGCAAAGCTCGTCCTTGTTGGATCTAGCTGCAGACAGTGCATCGTTCAAAGCCTAGTTAAGCCGTAAGCAAGTGCTGCTTGCATCAACTGGCGCCATCAACCTTACCGACAATGCATTGAAAGAGTGTCCAAATTTGTATTCCATGATACCCAAATGAAGCAGTGCATATTGTACGTTTCTACACAGACGTCAGCAGCTATAGCAACAGAAAGCCGCACGCATATGGTACTTACACTCCTTTATCCAGGCTCATATCAATCGACAAATGTATATGAGACAATGATTGAATGTACTCCTTTGTTCTGGTATAGTTGAGGTATCGCACTTGTCGAATGATGTTGATGGGGGACACTTGTTTCTCAAACTTATCGAGATAGGCGTGCAGTACAGAAGGGCTAATGTTGGTGGTGCCTGTGCGCTCGATGGTCTCTGCTTGGTATCTCAAGAAAGCTGCTACGTTGTAATCAGATATCCAGTGTGTCGTATTGTTGTCTTGGTTTGCAAACTCAGCGTCTCCTGCTACACCTCCAACAAACTCTTGATATGCCTGAAAGATGTGCTGTAGCTGATCAAATGGCAGTGTCGCATACTCGATCCTGCATTTCCTCACAAACAGACCCATGACGCTTGATTTATCCTGTTGCATGAGCAGTTAGATTTCCATGATTACTGCTATTGTGGTGTCCCATCATTTACTAGTTTCAATTTATCTTGCTCGTCCTGGAGAACGAATTTAATCAGACGTTTATGCAAATCATTGTTTCTTTCTTTGTTACCTCTGGCTCAGCATCCAAGAGCGGCTTCAAAGCTGTGTAGGTTGCATGCATCCATGTCAGTAATCAAAGAGAAAAAGCAGCCAATTGATGTTGTTTATACCGTCCATGAATTCACTCAAGAGATGCTGTGTCCTGATGGCCGTCAGCTATAGTCCAGATGTCAAAATCAAATCCACATGGCACTTGTAATAGACATGTACCTCGTTTTCAAGGAACTCCAATGTATGCTCAATGACTTCGCTTTCGTCGCTCCAGTTTGATATTTCTGAAAAGATGTCTCTTTTCGATGGCTCAGAGCAGGTCTTTCGGACATGTTCCTCATTCTACATTGAATCAGTACCACGCATAGTGACATTTCAGGTGGATTGCTGGGTGATTTACCAAGATGCTCTTTGTAATGTAGATGGCAAGCTTCGGCAGTAGTGAATCGTGTATACTGAATTTACAAAAGTTGTCAATCAAGACTAGCAATGCTATTCTGTACGGTGTAATGAATCCTACTTGAAGCATGATGTTTAAAATAAAAAAATAGTAAAAAAGAGACAAAAGACAAAGAAAGTCAATTCGCGTATTAAAATCGCCACCAACAACAACTGCTGCTGCAGAGGCCCGGATAATCAATGCACGAGTCGGGAAGCGAGATCAAAAGGGTTTGACTAACCTTCAAGTTTCTTAGTAAGGCAAGTGGATGCATAAACAATAAATGTTCATTTTATATAGTTGATTTGATTTGGGGATGTGGGATATAATTGGGTGCTATTTACAGAGAATGAAATTACATGTTGACTATTATGATACACATTGAGGGCATGATTCGAACTCGTCGTTCTTGTAGAGCCCATGCTCTTGACAATGCGAATTGCAACGAGTGCAAAAGTCTTGAGGATCGTTTGTCAGGCTACGGTTACAGCCAGGGCAACTGATTCTGCAAGCATCGCACGCCCATCCCTTTGTCAGCACCAAGCCACAGCCACAGCGAGTCTCTAAATCATCAAATGGATCATAGTCCTCGTCGTCCTTCTCGGCAGACTCTTGTTGGTTCAGCAGGCCTTTGACTTGGTCAATATCATCTGTAGTAGCTGCTACACAGCAAGCAGAATGTTGCAGGACGGCCTGTTTGATGTCTTGATGTACGTTGTCATGTAGGATGGGAAGTGCTGGCGAGCTTTTTCTACGGGCCATTTTTGAGAAAGAAGAACAAGAGGAAGAAGAGGAAGCGTTGTTTACACAACGATTGTAGTGAATTGATAAAAGCGAATTAAATAAAAAGTTACACATGATTTTTTTGGATTATATTGAAGAAAAAAGAAGGGCTTCTAAGCTTCTTGATTCCATCTACTGTGCGCTTTTTATATAGAATGGACCTGATTCTACATTTTGTAAAACCAGTTTTTTTTTAAAAAATCTGTAGTTTCATGTACTATTGTAGAAGCCGAGGTTTGACATGTCTTGTTTTTTACAGAACAAGCAAGCTTTTAGATTAAACATTTAGCCTTTTAGTCAGTCAGTGATTGAGTCAGTTAGTAAATGAGTCAGTTGAAATAATAGCTGTAGATGTAGTTCAGGATTCTTGTAATAGTAAACGGCTAGAAAGTGTGCTATCGACGTGACATTTACGCATAAAGATCATCGTGCCATGTTCCAATTGATGTCGTGACCGAAAAAAGAAAGTTCTGATGATCTGTAAAAGATGATGATTTATGATGGAAGTCTATTTGATTGCAGAATACAGAGTGGACAGGCCTGAGAATTTTATAGATGCAAGTGTCTTCTGGATTTATCACATCAATTGGGGGAGAGAAAATGGTAAATGTCTGCAAATGAATTGCCTTCAAATCATTTAGCAATTTCCTATACGAGGAAATGTTTACATTGGCTTTTTAATCATGTCGCTGACGGATGAAACAAATTCGAAGTTTTTATATTACATGCATAGACTCAAAGATGTCAGCCTGCAGAGAACAAGCCTCGTTTCCAAGGGATTTAGTCTAGAGCGCATAGTATATATTGAAAAGTGGAATGTTTACTTTGACTACATGCTGATTCTGTCTATACTTGATGGAAAGTTTCATATTTTACTAGTTCAGATGGATGCGCTATTCTTGTTCCTTTTGCCTGCGTGTATGATTTGAAAATGACGAGCGATCAAGCTTCAGATTTTCCATTCTGTTCTATCATTAACTTTGTTTATTCGCGTCTTACGATAATGCCCTGAGTCTCAATACCCACCTCTCAATGTTATCCGGCCAAGACCAAATGTCATGAGCAACAACAAAACAAAACCATGGCATCGTAATTGCAATCTGTATCATTTGTTTATCCGGTTGCAAAAGATACTGTATATATATTGCAGAACAATTATACGAAACATTGCATTTTTAATTTCAAGTATGATACATTGATTATCGGCTCGGAGAGGCTGTTGGTTATATGATCATGTTGCTTGTGTGTGTGTGTGTGGCGGATTGTAGAAACACACAGGCTTCAGCCGGATCATTGCTAATTTATAGTATAGTATTCAGGGAGCAATTTGGCAGGCAGCCGTTAGTTTATCATGATTCCAGAGTGATACACATTCAGGTTGACTTTTGATTCGTATGGGGATCACAAAGCAGCCGAAGCACTTTCAACATGATTCTAGGTAACACCATCCTTAATAAATGATGCCTACCTCACACTGACTTTGCGTGTAACCCATGCTATCACTACGCCATAATACAAGGTCGTTGTGTGTGTAATCTGCGTGCACTGATTTGAAAACACAATGTTGTGTGTCATTGTCTATACGTTAAAAACCATGCGGCCGACACGCGGATGGAGTCATCTTGATCTTCCTCAGGAACACTATAAAAGAGAGCCTGATTTCACTTTTTTCTTTCTTCTTCTCTTTACCTTCTATACAATATTCCCCACAAATGACCGATTCAATTACATTTCCTTCTGCCTCCAAGATGTCTAAACTATCAGCATGTCCTACGACCAAAGTACCTCAGGCGACAGACTGGATTTTTCAAGACTTTTTCAATACCATGTTGAACGGTGATGACCTGCTGACACCATCAATTCAGATTGCAGAGCTGTTTCCTCAAGAAAAGTTGACAGAGGCTACATTCAACCTGTTACAAAGCACATTTTCCGACGACTGCTATGAAGCATGGCATGATAGCAACCAAAGCTGTACCACCATGACAGATGACCACATCTCTTTGCCCGATCTTGAAGACCCCGCTAGGAGTAGTAGCTCTTCTTCAATTATGAACAGTAGCGATGACGAAGATGAAGACGACGACGACCAAGACAAACAGGACTTGGACATGTTAGAGAATCAAATTCATGGTGTCACCTTTCAATCGGACTTGCTCCAACTCTCCAATGTTGCCCCGGTCCTGATCGAATCAACTATCTCATCATGTACAACAATGTCATCGGCATCGTTCCGTCAATCCATGGATACAACAAGCATCAGTATGAATCAAAAACTGACAAAGAGAAAGTCGACTTCCTCATTCAGTTCATTCAAGTCATTCATGAGTGTATTCCACATGCCCAAGAAATCCAAGCTGGATCACAATTACCCCTCGGTGCCTTCAGTGTCTGCTCTTGCTCCTGCCCCTGCTCCTGCTCCTGCTCCTGCTATGACTATGATGGTGCTTGGCGGTCAGCAAAGAAAACCTTCCTCCGCTTCTTCTTCATTCTCTAAAAGGTTTTTGAAATACTTTAAGCGTCGCTCCTAAAGCACTGTAATCACTGTATCCCCCTCATACCTGTATATAATTTCTCTCTGGCAGAGAATCCTCCTCCTTATTTGACTTTTTTTCATAATTTGCAGCAATAAAAAAAGAATATTTGATATAAATTAATAGTGTACCTGTTGTTGCGATGATTGAACGCAGCATCATAATTACAAAACATTTGAAAAGCTGCTTAAACAATGTCCCATTTAGCCGTATATGGCTAAGGCAACTTCCGTGGCTGAGGGTTTATTCTCTTCTGTATT
>JAXQGS010001005.1:0-12592 GCA_037040325.1 Mucor sp. M7501 | reverse complement strand
GCTTCCGTGGCGCAATTGGCTAGCGCGTCTGACTGTTAATCAGGAGGTTGGTGGTTCAAGCCCACCCGGGAGCGATACCAAACTATACTTTTATCAAAATTTCGAAAGCGTGAGACGTTTGTAGTTTTTTTTTTTTTGGGCGTGATTCTTCCATAGCATTGCATGAATTACAACAAACAAAGACAATAGACTGACTGAGAGATGAAGGACATTCCAATTATTTTGTGATGTTACAAATAACTTTTTTTTTATTAGGAGAATACATTCAATAAAGTCTATTTGTGCCTGACATTATCCTGATTGTACTATCACTTAATATGCAGCATGTCTAAATGAATCAAAGCAAATCTGATTCAGGGGTTTCATATTCACTCTTCCAACTCATGTACAAGTGTCGTATTTTAGTAGCATGTATTGACTTTTATACAACGTATTGCTTTAGAAAAAAAACTTGCAAACGTTGTTATCATTGATATGTGTGTGTTTTTGAAATGCCACAGTAGTATTAATAAGAAAAAACGATTCAATTATATATATATATATATGTAGATGCGATATGTACGGAGATTGTGCTTTGATTTACAACTTGATCGTTCGAAGAGGATCCAATCTAAACTTTAGTTCCCTCAATCGAGCACTGGTAGGACTCCACTGTTCAAAGAGTGCCTGCAAATGACAAAGCTCTTCTTTCAGTGGTTCATCTGCAAGGATCAGCGGATCTGTACACACAGCATGTAAAGCCCAAGGTAGATAGAAAGGGTTCTGTTGCTGTTTTGCTTGAAATGACTCCAACACGGCATCTTCTACTATCACTGCAGCAGTAGATTTCTTTGTTGGTACGGGTGATGATGGTGGCTGTTGTAAAGAAGGTGACATGCGGCGCGTGTATTTACCAAAAGGAGCAGTTTCAAACGTATATCGAATAGCTGTCATGTACACTTCCAATTCTTCGTAAATGGTGGAATGACCGCCCTCCAATGCGTACAGACTACCTGCCAGTACTTCGCTCAAATGCGTCAGTAGATCGTGATCTGACAAACCCGAGTTACGCAATCGCAATGCAAACACAATCAAATTGATGAGAAAGTCGTCCTGGGAATAAATGTGGCCGTCAATGTAAATAGAACGCAGTATGCTCGAGTGATTAACCGATGACATGATGGCAGAATACAATGGTACCACTTGATCTTGCATGGAGCCTGTGAGCACTACCTTGGTTCCGCATTTTAGCACATAGGCAAGTGATTGGCGGAACTTGACCGAGATGGGGCTGTTGGAGTCCATGAATTCAAACAATTCACGTGCGGCATCTGCTTCAAAGTACTGGATTGTGGATATCAAGGTGAGTAATGTGGAGAGTCGTGCAATGTGCTTTTAGTTTTTTCTTTTACCTTGACAATGAGGCTGCCTTTGAGAGCAGGAAATGGCCCGCTTGAGATTCCAGCCATGGCAAGCACACAGATGGACTGTCGTATCAAGTGCATGTGCCCTCTTTCTAGCAGTCTTTGTAGAAGCATGATGGAGACTGGAGTTCCTTGAGAATGCGTCGCCCATAAAACAACGTCTGCCGAGGACACTGCTTCCAGCCATTTCGAGTTTTCAATCAACTTGGTATACAGCTGGTTCACTCTGTCTTCTACTTTGCCTTCTCCCTCTAATGGTACCATTGTAATAGCATCATCAGGCAATGTGACCTGATGAACCGATTCGAAATAAAGTTTTACACCCGAAACCATCTGTTCACAAAACTTGATCGATGTTCCTGTAGGCTCACCTATCATACTACGCACGAGCTGCGATCCCGTCACTTTGATTTAGCACTAGACCCCATAGTAACACGGTAGCGCAACTTACCTTCATAGGGAACCAGCCATGAACGCCCACTACAACAATGCGCTTATCAAGCATGGCAGACTGCACTGGATCCTTGGTCGATGTATACTGCTTGATATCTTCCACAAAGTTGGAGAATTTAGCACGCATCCGTTTTGCTATCCAATTAGATGTGCTGTCTTCTTCAGCAACAGGTGGTGCAGGAGCAGGTACGAGGATGGCGTTGATGGCATCCATTGCTTTGATAATCAAGTTGCTGCTGCTGCTGCTGTTGTTGTTCTGCGCGCTGGTGCTTGTGGATACATTGGACGTCGATATCGTATTTGTTTCAGCTACATCGCTCTCTAGAAATTGCGACTCGAACGGTGGAAATACAAAGTTCTTCTTTCTCGGTGGCTGCTGGAAGGATGAAATGGAAGCTGAATAGCGCAAGGTTTGTGTTGTTGATAGTGGAGAAGAAGGCAGCGAGGAGGTGCTTTTCACTTTGCGAAGATTGGCATCTGAAGCCGCCGCATCAGCTGTTGCCTGTGTATTTGTATCTGTATTTGTTGTTGATGATGTGGATGTGGATGCTTCTAAGGTTTGGTTTGCAGGGACAGCAGGCTTTTGTTGTGGTTGCTGCTGGTGGATCGACGACGGTCTCGATGAGAATAAGAAGGACGACCAAGAAGAAGTCTTGGTTTTTTGGTCTGATTTATCCAACTCTGCTGTTGCTGTTGCTGTTGGTGAAGATGATGGATTGGATGTTGTAGTCGTCGTGGTTGTTGTAGTCGTCGTCGTAGTCGTGGTTGTGGTCGTTGTATTGTTCTGATCCACCGCCTCTCTGGTCTCATCCATGTCTTGCTGTTCGTCCTGATGCGCAATGTCTTCTCCTTTTGACCCCAAAGGCTTTTCTACCGTTGCGACTGCACCCCTTGTTGTTGTAATAGTGTCCACTGTTGATGCTATATCCGAGGGCGGGAAGCCAAGCCAAGTCCAAAATCCACCAACCCTCTGATCTCCTTGTTTTTCCTGAGCAGCAGCAGCAGCAGCAGCAGCAGCAGCGGATGGTTTCTGCAAAGTATTTTCGCACGTGGATGATTGCGAGGAATCTAATTTTTGTTGTGGTTCGTCCTGATGATCCATCTCTTCCTCATCGTCAGTTGTGCTCACAGACACTGTGGGTGTGGTTGTGCTTGTAGCGACATTGTGTATATCTTCTTCTGTCAATTCATCCAGGTCTTGTTCTACTGAAGCAGCAGCAGGGGGAGGAGGATTGATCTGCTTTGATAGACTTTCAATAACCGCTGATGTAGTGTTGTTGCTGCTTTCATCAGTGCTGCTGTCTTGATGAGAGTTGTTTTTGCCATTTGCAGACACGCTTGTCGAGAATGTTGCTGGTGCCGCTTTTGGCGAATGAGCCATGCGCTGCAGCAATGAATTCGAGGAATGGCTTGCTATGGAGGAAGGTCGTTCTTGCTGCTGCTGCTGCTGTGCATGTTTGGTAATGTATTTTGGCAAGCTGGACTGCGGAGTGATATTGTCTGGTTTTTGCATGAATATAGGCTTGCTGGTGGCTGTTGTGGTGTTGACGCTGGAGGGGCTGTTTAACGAAGCGTAGGATGTCTTTTTGGCCAGTTCAATGGACAGCGAAAGAGAGGCAGACCGCAAGGGCTCTGCATCGAATTCGAATGACACCACAGAGTCATTGTTGACGCTACTGATCTGATCATCCATGTTGACATTGACAGATGTGGATTTCACCGTGGGCTGTACTTTGGGACTCACCATCATTGTCATTGTGTTTGCTGCAGTTGTGGTCATGGGAGTCATGGTTGTAGGAGACGTAGTAGTAGTAGTAGTAGTCATTGTGCTAAGCGGCTTTTCGCCCTGATGTCTAGCCGTTGTATCGATCGCCATGTTGTGTTTCGCAGCCAAAGGTTTAGTATCTATAGTAGTAGGGGTGCTGAAATAGCCACGAAACATTTCAGATATGTTGAGAAATGTTCAAGGAGGGAAAGAGAGAAGAAATGTATGAAATAATGTAATTCTGTTGGATTTATTAATAAGGGGGGGGGGGCATAAAGCACCAAAAAGTAGGGTGATGCAAGGCATGTGATCCACA
This sequence comes from Mucor sp. M7501, assembly GCA_037040325.1. Lineage (NCBI taxonomy): Eukaryota > Fungi > Mucoromycota > Mucoromycetes > Mucorales > Mucoraceae > Mucor > Mucor sp. M7501. The sequence continues at coordinate 8,655 of JAXQGS010001005.1, read as the reverse complement.
CAATAAGAGCCGTTGTTCATGACCGACCAGTGATATATGCTGCAACGTTGATGTCCACTACACTATTCATCATTATCACGATACATGGATTCCCGAGTCACTCGAATCTCCTCAAGCTCAGGTACGAGTCCACTGAACAGCTCTTGGGCTTGTTTAAAGTAGGCAAGCTGGATTTGAGCGTAGTCTGCTATATCACGCAAAGGCTCCGGCTATAGCAGACAGCATATATTAGTTTTACCCCAACCATTTTCAGCCATGTCCCAACTACTACTTACGTCTTCCAGCACTGCCTTCATCATATGGGTTGCTTCTTCAACTGCTCCTACAAACTGATCTTCGGCTTGCTCCACTTGGCTGCGGGCGGCATCCAATTTCACTGTAGGCGATTCACGGTAATTGGTCTTTGCAGCATCCAGAGCCAAGCGCTTCGACTGAACATTACGTCTTGCCTTGTTAGCACCCTCAATAGCAGTCTTGAGTGTAACCTGGATGGGCGTGTTGAATTTGGTGACAATCTCGCTGTCCATGGCCAGTCTCGCATCACCCAGCTTGTTGGACACATCACCTAGTTTATCAAGAGCCACGCCGAATGCCTCCTCATGGCCGACTTCCATGGCACCATCGATAGCGACACGACCAATAGCGTGAGAAAGCGTCTTGGGATGCTCGACTGTCTGTGCACGATCAGGCTTGTTTCTCAACTGCTGGATCTGGTTAGTCACAGTGTTTGTGAAGCCAATGAGGGACTCTTGGATCTGCACAGGATAGTCGTAGTTGGGTGTGCTGTACGTCTTGGCTACTTTGAGAAAGTTTTGGTGGACTCGCGCAATCGTGTCAACTCGCTAGCCATGAATCAAGTTAGTACATGTCAAATAGCAAGTTATAATAGCCTGACGGAGATATCCAGACAATCACACTAACCTTTTCCAAATCCTTATATTCCTGAGGTAATTCTGTGATTTCATCAGCTGTGCCAAACTTTTCTTGAGCGTACTATATTATGCAATCATATATATAGATTAGCAATTAAAAAGCGGGGGAGAACATGTAAAACACTCACTTGTCTCACTTGGTCCAGCCCCTTGCCAAGTCTCTCGGTGAGAGGGTTGATCTTGGATGAGATGGTAGCCAGTCCTTCAATGGTAGTCTCCAGGATGGCAGAGGGATTGATGGCGCTGTTGCGTCTGTTGCTGGCATCATCGGTCGAGTCGAGCGCAGGCTCTGGCTGGGCAACGCGAATCTCGTTGTGGTGGTCTTGTTGTTCGGGCTTCTTGGCAGTAACAGAGGAAGTGACATTTGGCTCTGGGGTTTCAATTACCTTGACGGGCGGTTGTTCCACAACAGCAGGAGCAACCTCTTCAATGGTGGGAGAGACATCAGCAGTGTTTGGCTTGGGGGAGAGGGCCAGGTTGGCGTCAGTAGCAGCAGTGGGAGTAGACATGTTGGATAATATAGATAAAGGAAGAAAAGAAGAGCGAAAAAAAAAGGCTTGAAACCAAGGCTTTTTATAAATAGCTTAATATAATGCAGAATTGAAGATTTGTGTATCACTGTGACGTGGTGGAGGTGGTGCTGCTGCTGGTGGTGGTGGGCCAGCTTCACTACTTTCATGTCTTGCATTTTATTCTCTTTTTTGTCTGCTTATTGCACAATCAAATGGACACCACAACGCCAACAAATGAAGAGCAGAGAGCAGCACAGAGACAGCAAGTAAACCGGTCGAGCTTCTACATGCTTCTTTTCCTGTTCTCCTTGCTCTTTTTTAACTTTTCAGACGACAACTCTGTCAGAACAGGAAAGCCAACAAAGAGCGATGTACTGGACGACTTGCAGCAGGAGAAGGAGCTGCTCAACAACCTGACATTTGGCGTCAATGTCACTCATGTAACTGCTTGGCTCATGAACAAGTGTGTAGGCACATCTTGGCTAACATGCTGCATTATAGCCGTTACCTCACTCGCTTGAAGCGCCTCTACAAGACCTCTGGTCCATTGAAGAATCGCCTAAATCGCATTACTATCACAACATCACTGGCATATTCAGAGGTACGCACCTGTACAAAGATTACCCGCACTACTAGTACTGCTGCTAGATGACTCATGCTTACTTTGTCCAGGCGAATGGAAGAACAGCAATATCAGCGTGCCTGAGTACATCAACAAAACTGCCATGGAGCAAGCGAGACACACATTTCAGTTTGACGGACCTGGCTCCTTTACGCTGAATCTCAAGTCGACAGTGACATTGGACAAGGACATTGACTACATTGAGGTTTGGGAGCAGCATCCAAGTATGATGCAGCAGAGATCTAACATCATCCATTGAAGGGATACATCCGGCTGAAAGATGCAGATAAGAGCGATTCTGGTGCGCTACTGCTGGCAGGAGGCGTTCATTTCCTCAACAACGGATCGCTGTATATGGTGGCTGTTCCAGAAGGGTAAGCCTTTTTGTGCAGTGATCACCCGATGTTTTTGTTGACTGATGGCAAGTTAAGGTTTGCTATTCCTCTAGATGATCTATTGCACATGCTTCCCACCAATGAAACGCTGGTAGCTGCGAGAAATGTGATTGACGAGCAAATTGATAAGCGAATTGACGAACTGAAGCGAGAGAAATACTGGGATTGGCAAGGCGTAGATGATTCAGATGATACAGCCAATTTACCATTCACATGCAATTTTCAACTGTTTGGCCAGTTACACCCAGTGCCATCACACATCAAAATGTCAGAGTTGCTAGAGTATGAAAGAGGTTTGTTTTAGTAGCAAGAGCGTGCATCGGTGCGGTACTGATGTGTAAAGGACAGAGCTGCAGTACCCGCAAGGTATCTCGACGATTGATCCTCCACCTCTTTTGCTGTCGACCGAGATGTATTCTCCCAACTGCGAATTGCTAATCTCGAGCAGAAAGACGGATGGCATCAAGATTGAAAACTATTACAGCAAGGCAATCGTTTATGCTGGCATTGCAAGTGTGATAGCCGTGATACAGATATTCTCATTGATCCATCAAATGGAGTATACTCCTACCCCTTCGGTAAGAGGTTGTGTATATTTATATATTACCCGAATCTAACGTGTGAGCTAGAGCGTCTCCAATGTATCGTACTGGACAATTGCTATGCAAGCTATTATGGATGGGTATCTGTGTCTACTGTACATCACCACTGGCGTTGTAGTTGAAAATGTGTTTATACCATTTGCTACTGCTGCATTCTTTACATTTGTCTTGGTCTCTGTGTTTGGCATGCGATACCTGCTAGTAGTGTGGAGAATACAAAGACCCGAGTCCATTCGACCAAGCTCACCAACACCAACTGCTGCTGCTGCTGCTGCTGCTGATGCAGATGATGATCGTCGTGCTCCCGATACTGAAAACCTGATACCTGTGGCCAATGTGCGAAGACCCAACACAACTGAAGTGCCCAATCCTCAAAGAGACATCACCTACTTGTATTATAGACTATACGCTGTCCTATTGCTTGGGTTATTCTTATTCTATCAATCGGTGACCAGATCAGCATTTGTACAAAACATCATTGTAGGCACATTGGGGTTCTTGTTTTACTCGTTCTGGGTCCCACAGATCGTACGAAACGTGTTTAGAGGCTGTCGACATCCTCTTAGTCATCGCTATATTTTGGTGATGAGCACAACTCGTCTAGGCATTCCATTATACTTTTACGGATGTCCCAACAATCTTATTGGGCACCAGAGTACACCTTGGGTATACGCTCTCGTTGCGTATGTTGCAGTGCAAGTTATGATTCTGTTCCTTCAGGACGCATTTGGGCCTAGATTCTTTGTACCATCTCGTTACTTGCCACAGACTTACAATTACCACCCAATTTTATCGGTCGATGACGAGGAAACAAGCGAGGATCCGATGGGAAAACCACAGCAACCAAAGGACTGTGCCATCTGTATGCTGCCGATCGATACCAACCATCATGGACACTCTGGCCTCAATGTATTATCAAGAACAAATTACATGATAACACCTTGTCATCACATGTTTCACACAGAATGTTTGGAGAAGGTAAGCGAGTGTGTGAGGGCAAATGGATGTCAGATCAAAAAAAAGTATTCACTGTGATTTCTATAGTGGATGAGAATCAAGCTAGAATGTCCAGTCTGCAGAGCGTACTTGCCAGCTTGTTAAACACACCTTTTCATATATATATCCCCTTTCCTCTCTCTCTCTCTTTCTTTTCTCTTACAGCATACATCCAAAGCATTTTTTTTTAATATTCCACACCTTGTATTGTTATGGTAACCGGGAACATGAAGTGATTCTTTCTGCATAGCAACCAGGTACAAGATATTTGCATCCCGTTCGTCACCATCACCATGGAAACCAATGACCAGATCAAAAAACAAATTTCATCCCACATCGTTGAAATTCATGGTAATACAAAAATTTCTCTTTGTACAAAACCTTAAATGTCTGTATAATGATTGGCGCCATCTTCATGTACCATTTACAATTACGACTGTAAAGACATCCGGCTCGAGCCATATTAATGAAAAAAGGGAGTTTTCTTGATAATTTTCTTGGTTGATTTCCCTTTTAGAGATATCTCTTTTCTCGTTGTTGGATATATATTTTCTCTCTCTCTTTTTTTTTTCAGTCGAGGAAAAGAAAGAAAGAAGGATTCAAGCATTCTATATCGACTCAAAAATATATAGAGTATATACGACATATATTTGATCAGCTAGTTATCAATGGGCAATACCATATCAACGCCCAATCAACCAGACCAACATCATCACCATGGAGGCACATTATCCCACAGTTCTCGAAGACCCTCTCAGAAACCATCATCCACAAGAAGCTTACGGAAAATGACTTCCTCATCGACTCTCTCTAGCCTGAAAATGTACAGACAAAACAACCGTTCAGAGACTTCGCTATCGTCAAAGATGTCGAGCAGGTCAGCAAGTAGAGCCACATCAAATTTTGGGGAAAAGATATTAGATATCAGTAAGCCGACCAAATTCGAGCATGGCATACATGTAGAATACAATAGAGACAGCGGAAAGTATATGGTATAGTCTGTTAAAATGTGTGTATGACTACAGGATGATTCATCCATTTGTAATAGGGCTTACCTGATGTTTGGCAATCCAATCTACCCAGTGATGATGTTTTAGACACCCACTATGTTACTCCTCACCTTGTGCCTTCGCCAGTAAAGCCAGAACGTAATGTATACTTTTTTTTTTCTTCCTTCTTAAAACGAGAGTGTAAACATGTGCTCTTTTCTCTGTGGGTTATATAACCCTCGCTTTTTTTTTTTCTATCAGTCTGTTGGTGTGGTGGGTCCCCTTCATAGTGTATACAGCTTCTAACCTCCCGTTTTTCTTGACTATTATAGGCGATCCAAGCACACTGCAGAAAGCGCCCACGCTAATTGGAAAGCCATACAATGTTCAACACAATGTGCACGTTCAAGTTGGAAAATATGGATTCAAAGGATTACCCATAAAATGGCAAAAAATCTTACTCGCTTCGGGAGTGCCTGAGGAAGTGGTTAAAAATAATCCTGCCACAGTTGAGAAACTGATGCATAATATACGTATGCCTGATTCACTTCAATCCAATGCTGCACATCATGCGTCACCCGACAAACCCTCTACATCCACCACCACCACCATTTCATCCTCATTATCGACACATACAATCGAGGAAGAGCCTTCAGACGAACAGGATCATGAAGAATATCAAAAGCAGCAACAGCAAAATGACCAGTTACCGATGGGATATGCACCACCCTCACGTGCAAGATCATCCAAGCTACTACATCTCTCATTATTTAAATCATCCACAGATATACCACCTCTTCCAGAGATAGAGGATCCCACCACCACCACAACAACAACATACAATACTATTAACAATAATACCTCCATTAATAACAACAGCACTGATTCACACTTGGCGCTCGATTCAAACTTTATTGGTAAGTACAGGGTGTTGTAGGCAGATGCGCACGCTCTAAACCTCTGTCTAGACGACCTTGTAGATGCAGCAGACCCCACCAAATTATATACCGACCTCATCCTCATTGCAGAGGGCGAGTCAGGTCCCATGTACGCTGCCAAACACATCACTACCAAACGTATTGTCGCCATCAAAAAGATTCCCCACACTGCACACGAAAAGCTGAGCAAGATTCGAAACGAACTAACCACCATGAAGATGAGCAGACACCCCAACGTAGTGGAATTCATCGCTTGTTATACTACACCTGACGATATCTGGGTGGTGATGGAATGCATGGATGTGTCGCTGGCTGATATTATCTCTATATCCGAAAGCCCTCGTATGCGGGAGGATCAAATTGCTCGGGTGGCAAGAGACACCTTGAGAGCACTGTGCAGAATACATCGTTTAAACCGTATTCACAGAGATATTCGAAGCGACAATATCTTGCTGAACATGAGAGGCGAAATCAAATTAGGTATGTATACGTTGTATCAGTGCGTTACAAACCAACTAACACACTCGATTCCGAAAAAGCTGATTTTGGGCACTGTGCACAGCTATCGAAATCACAACCCGAGAGAAATTCCATCGTAGGCACACCGTACTGGATGGCGCCTGAAGTGATCAAAGGCCTACAGTACAATGCAAAAGTGGATATATGGAGTCTAGGCGTTGTGCTGATTGAAATGGCAGAAGGAGATCCACCCTATGTTGAATACCCACCATTGAGAGTGAGTGCACAGTGCTATCAGAGAGAGCCGGCATTTTTTACTAATCCACTCTTTCAGGCATTGTTTTTGATTGTATCCAATGGTTTACCACCATTAAAAGAACCAGATCGCTGGTCTGATCAGTTCAAAGACTTTCTATCGCTTTGCACAACTGTAAATCAAGAGGAGAGACCTGATGCGGATACGCTGCTAAAACACCCATTCCTCCGATCTGTTGGCACGACAGAAGACATGATTGAGCTGATTGAAGATACTCGTCGACTGGAGCTGCTGGAGCAAGAGGCGGAAGAGGAGCAGACCGAGGATTTAGAAGTTGGTCATTCATAATTAACAGCATCGCTTTAATAAAATGTGTAAAATAACCTTTTTTTATATATAAATTTATTCCAAAATATGTACAAAAGTAATCTTTCTAGTTGGTAGCTACTTCCATACCACGAAGACTGGCTGTTGCTAAGCACTGATTGACGACTTCCAATAAATGATTGTTTTCCAAAGCTGCCGCTACTCTCTCCTTGTCATTCAATTGCTTGTTTACTGCTCCTTCAGATTGATGAGTACCCTTGCGAACTCTGATATCCACCTGCGTTCAGCTGTATTAGTCAGCCTATACAAAATTTGGATAATGTCAAATAAGTTACCTTGAATCTATCTGGCAAACTACGCAGCAAACGAACTCGAATACATAAACCGATCAGTGTAGCCATAGAGCAATGAGGGATAGTGGGTGTGAATTCAATCAAAACCTTGTTTGTTTCGTTGTCCACTTCGATATGATCAAATTGAGTAACATTCAATTGCTCTAAAGTCAATGGATGTTCAGGGTCTGAAATGGAACGGATAAGATCAAAGACTTCTTGTGAATCAATAGCATCTTCGATATCATCATCATATTCTGCTTCAGTTTCTTTGCGGACAAATGTCTTTGTGTTGTAAATGGTTGGATTTGCGTTGATAAGATTTTGCGACATGGCTGCGATATGATTAGTATAGGAAAGAGAGAAGGAGGGAATAAGAAAAAATTGTGGTATGGAAAGATCTTTTAAAACTATATGAAAAAGATCTGATTGGTTTATCAGCTGCTTGTAATGCTCTGTTTCAAATGTACTAACCATGAATCAGAGATTACTTCACATTCTGGAGGAGATCAAGGCTTTACAGTAGGGTCATTTATAAAGCGTGGAAAGAGAGCTTTAAGCTGTAAATTATCTGTTGCGGTTTCTCTACTATGTATATTCAACAGATCACAGGATTACATAAAATCTAGGTTATAAGCTTGATTGAGGGTTGATGAAAAGATGTTACAAGTGGATATTAGCATCTTTGTTAGATATCCAACAGCTTCTTTGCCATATATTAATCATCTGCTTACTCCTTTGATAATATTGGTTAAATGTTTATGAAGTTCTCAAAATAAACTCTGTAGGATCACTATAGCACTTGTAGCAAGTATTTCCCCTTTCTTGTAAAATGCGCAGCGTAGCCTTAAATTGCTGCCAACAAATAACAACAGAGCAATTTACGATCAAGCGGTTTTGACTACAAGGTGTTGCCACACACTGTCTGTCGATTCATCATGCGTAACTGTTCGTAATTGCTCGTAGTTAAAAGCTTTCATATAAACCTTATGGCTCAAAAGTTGCTTATCATCAGAAATCATTAGTCTCTCAACAGCCATTTTAGCTACAAGGAAGTGAATTGCACGGGCATAATCAGCGAAAAAATCGGGTATAGGGACATGCTACTTGTAAAGCTCCAGCATCACTATAAAGCCTAATTTTATTCCAGTATTTACAATGACTTATCTCAACTACTGTCCAGTCTTTCAGCCAATCAAGTCGCTAAAATGGGCTCGACACACACAGAAATCCTAGAAAAAAAATGCGAGGGTTTCCCTCTGTTTTTTCGTTAGGCGGGGGTTCAAATACTAGTA
>JAXQGS010001004.1:0-12524 GCA_037040325.1 Mucor sp. M7501 | reverse complement strand
ACTTGACAGTTGTTCGAATAAAAGTGTCCAAACACTAAGGTTTTTGCAGCGTTTGTATTATATTTTACCAGCTTAATTGGTGGACAACCAATGCAGTAACTGAATATCGGTTTAGATGTTTAGGAAGCTCTTAAAATGAACATGTCATGGTGATAAAATGAACGCTGTAGCATCACTATAGCACTTGTAACGAGTATTTCCCATTTGTTGTAAAATGCGCAGCTTAGCTTTGAGCCTCTGCCAAACAACAAGGTTGATTTTAATATTATCAAGCAGGCTGAACCACGGTGCTTTCCAATACCTTATCTATCAATGTTTCATTTGCAACTAATAACAAGTTACATGTAAAGATTACAATGCATGTTTCTTTCAAAGTTGATTACACGCTGAAAACCCTATCAATTACAGTTGTATAATAGTAACATCATTTTTTTTTAAAGCTGTCTCCTTTAAGCATGTGCAGCTGTCTCAACGCAATTTGGCTATTAATTCAGTGTGAGGCAATATGCAGATGTCTGGTTCCATTTTTGCATTGATAATGCTTCATTTTTGACACTTGTTTCCAAGCTGTAAATGGAATAGCCAGTAGTAAGTGTATTCTTGCTATATGGAGTAGCTCCATACGAGCACAGTAGTGGAAAGATGATTTTTTATATCAGGTATGACTCTTTCTTCGTGTCAAAAGAAAGGCGACGCCTTTTTCGCTTTTCATAAGCAGTGCAACATACAAAATAAAAACATTGCAAGGCTCAAAGAGCTGCACGCAAAAGAAAAAAAAAATTGACATGTGGCACCACTGAGAAATCCATGAAATGCTGCAGTCTTGCCTAATCGTTCATCACAGGCATGATGATATCTTGCTACTACCAAAGCCTTAACCTCTTCACTTTATAATTACCTGATATTGGGTTTGCTAAATATAGAAATGATTACCGTACTATGTAAATGAAAGTGCCAAGTATTCCATGGTATACAAAAAGCTTTGTGGAGCGTTGAATGCCATGTACATTATAGCTAAGGAGGGGTAATATAGGTTTCAACGCTCCAAGTGCTGGCCAACTTGAAAGGAAAGATCGAATACAGTGTTTTAAAGAGGAGTGTCGTTAGTCTATATCACGTCCTTACATATGTTGGTATAAACTAAAGAATGGAAAATTGAGATATTGGGGTTTATCTGATCATCAAAAAAGTAACATGTTACATCCATACCATGGTAGCATTGTTTCACAGACATGATATCCAATGAGATCTTGCCCAAATAAGCTTAAATTCTTAAATATTGGCAATGATATGAATAAGCACATTATGAATACTACCGATATTTCGTATTAAAGCCTGTACATTATCTGGATGTTCAGATTGCCCTGCCAATTCTCTGCGATTTAGAGAGAGTGCGAGTTGCATGAATGTTTGCGGCAGTAATGCATGATCTCTTTTGACAATACGAAGATCCCATGTGGGTGTGATGAGCGGGGTACATGAGAGCATGATTAAATGAAATCAGCAAGGGTAAATGTTATATTTAAAATGGAATCTACGGATCGGAGGAGTAAATGAGAGGGAACTTGCATGCATTAAATGAATAGCAGATAAGATGGACCACTTGTTTGTGCGTCATGAACAAGCCTTACTTGTGCTAAATGTTACTTATAAAGAGAATTTCTTTCCGCATCTCGAAAAAGATCTTTTTTTCCAACTTCTCTTCTTCTCCTTTTCTTTTACCACTCTACACAATGCCTTCTCTCGAACACCAAAATGTGCCTGTGAAAAGGAGCTCCTTCTGGCAATCAGGATCCAGCGTCAAAAATGTTGAAACTCCAAAGGGAAGCCCAAAAAAGACGAAAACCCGAATGCCAACAGTGTCCTTCATCGACACACTCACACTGAAGCGTAAGCCCACCAACCTCTCATTACCAGCATCGCCTGCCACACCAACAGACATGATCAAGCTATCCACAGTCAATCATTGCGGCATTTACATGCCTCCCTCACCCTCAGACGACGATAAATTCGAGTATTACTTTGATTCACTCTCACAGCAGCAGCAGCAGCAGCAGCAGCAGCAGCAAGACAACTTTTATATACCATGCTGCGACAAGAAATACATCATGTGTACCGAGCAAGGAAGTTTATTTACCCCTTCTACCAGACTCTAGAGTCTTCTTCTCTTCTTGCTAGCGGCCAGCAATCGCCTTCTTTCTTGTTGTTCTAATATTTGTAAATCATGTCTTTTCTTTTCCTCCAGTTCCTCGTTAGTCTATTTGTTGTTGCAAAAAAACAAATAAAATAAATAAGCTTTTTCAGTTAGATTCGGTGACACTACTGACCATATTGCGAATCTCTCCATTCTGGCTTTGATGAGATTCTGTGTCATCCAAGGACATCTGTGCAACTGGCGAGGCTGTGCCTGTGCCTGTGCCTGTGTTTGTGTGGGCAACATCTTTATGTTTTTGGTAATGCTGATCAGTAAGCAGTTGCTTTCATCTAGGCATGTGCGCTTACAATTATCGTTGATGAGTTCAGACATGTAGCTTAACGCTGTGGTAGAGTACATGGATGCTGATGCCTTGGCCTATAGATCGCTTTTTCAGTACACTTGTATCGCTTGCTGTCCCTTTGGCTGTTACCAATTTGAGCTTTATCTGGTTCTCGTCTACATACAAACGCCTATCCTTCAGCACAACGCCTCGTTTTGCAAGACATTTACGGTTTACCTGACATATTCTCGGTGAAATGATTAACAATGGCTTGACTCGGTTGGATGAAATGGTCGTATATCACTTGCGGCCCACTCAGTGCATCGTCATGTGTGGTCTCCTGATCGAGCAATTCACAATCGAATATCCAAGACAGGGTGTTTATTCTATTTTGGATTTGGCTGATGGTAGGCTTACAGTGCACTTTGAGTTTACCAGCTTCTTTCTGGATGCTGCAACGTGAAAGGCTCTCGAGGAAAAGCTGCTTCAGTCGCACCAGCACCGCAGCTGCTTCTCTCTTGGACTCAATGTCTATACTCTGCACCTTGGCATTTTGCTGAATACGCTTATAGTCTCCGTGTTCAAACCACACCAGGCATAAATCAGTGATAAGAATCACATACTCGTTTTCCTCAAAGATGTGTTTGATGTAATATGTCTTGTTTTCGACTCTGCGAATAACCCAAGCTTTGTTTAATAGTTTTTTGTGATGTAAAGTGTCAAGCAACATGTGCCAAAGATATTTGAAAAGGGTGAATTGATTGTCTAGAAGCGTCAAGCGTCCTGTTTCTCTAAAACGAGCTCTGTGACTCAGTGTTTCTTGCTGATCTTTAATGAGAAATCAACATGGGGAACACCTTGAGTGATGGTGCTCATACTAAGCACATCAATGTCTGTACAAAAGTCGTTAGTTGACGTGCTTTGGCAGTCTTGCAGCGTATGATTTACCTTGGCAAAAGTATCCAGCACAGGTTTCATAAGTGATGCCACCGCTGCTCTCGATCAAAAAGTGGTTCTTTCCCTTTGCAGCCCAACGCTCCTTGATGCTCTTTGCAGCAGCCTTCAAACCCTCACCAGTAAAGTTATCCAGCATGACAATGTCAGCGCCAGCGGCAATAGCCTCGTCTGCCTCTTGCTCGGATTGACATTCAACCTCAATCTTGAGGGCAAAACCACACACGCTGCGAGCATTGTGAACGGCCTTTGTAATTGATCCTATATTTCGCGGTTAGTTTTCTCACGATGCCAATAAGCAATGTCAGGTAGAATGTGCCTCACCTGAGCTCCAGATGTGGTTGTCCTTGAGCATGACCATGGAGGAGAGATCCATGCGATGGGTATCCAGACCGCCAACAAGAACACCGTATTTCTCGACCAATCTAAAGCCTGTGTGTGTGTGTTACTCATTGTCATATGCCATCACGCATCGCTCGGATGATAAAAACAAAAGAGTTCCTACCTGGGGTAGTTTTGCGGGTAGCAGCAATGACACCCTTGAATCCCTTGGCCTTTTGTAAATCACTGACCATGCGAGCTCTATGGATGTGCCATGAGATGGCTGTCGGCTGGCCTGACAGATTGCCCCACACTTACCTCAAAGCAATGCCACTGCAGCGAGAAATGATGTTCAAGGCAGTGCGCTCACCCAATAAGATGTTGCGAGCACAACCATAAACTCGGGCAATCTCTTGCTTACCATCAGGCTTGAGCCAGTCTCCCTCCTTGCATGTCCATTCAACTCTGTGTGCGCATGTGATGAATAAATACCTCGAGTGGGCGGCTTATTTATACGCCATGCAGTGGAGATCTTACCTGCAATCAAGCTGCTTGAACACTTCGTCAAAGAATGGCACACCAGCAACGACACCTTCGGCCTTGCAGTAGAGGATGGCTACTTGATCGTCTTCGCCGACAACGAAGCCTCCGTAGTCAAAGGATGGGACGTCCTCTGCGAGGTAATCGGCGATGAGCTGCTTGTAGTTTGTAGCGAGTAAGTGTGCGTATTGGGCCATTTTAATGACTAATTTGAGGAAAGAGTGTTGAATTGACAATTAAGAGTTCCGCCTGTGCTTTTTATACTGTCCATCAAAAGGCGGGGCTCCTCCTTTTCATTGAATCCACTCGATTTGATGTCTTGCTCGAGTCACATCTAACTTGTTCGGGTATCGAATAGAGAGGGCATCTCCATGGCGATGGCATCATATTTGGTGATTTTCAGCATGAATACCAATAGCAGCTACCACAGTGCTCATACATTGCCAGCCATCAGCCAACTTGGCTTGCTGCTGCTCAGCCTGGGCATGTGCTCATTGATCCAAACTTTGTTCATCACGCGATGCAAGCAGCAATCTAGCAGTGATGGTTGCAAAAGCAGGATTGTGGCAACAGATGTAGTGCAAATATTGATACATACACTGTAAGATGGGCTATATGCTCAACTGCTTCTAATCTCCGTAGATCCAGATCAGTTCACTCGACCAGTGTACATCGGCAATAAGGATTCTAAATGTAGCGAGTATATACATATAAGCCATGGCTACGTAGGCCATTTCACGTTGGACATGTCTTGCTTGTTGAACACTGAAAACCTGGTACAGACCGAGCTAAATGAAATCCAGAAATACACAAGCACAGAAATCATGACAACAAGGTACAAGGTATGGCATTTGAAAAGCCTTCATATCAAGCCAACTTTTTTTTTTTTACCAAATAAAATAGTATCCCCCTTTCTTTCGCTCTTTTTTATATTTTCTTGGAATCTCTCTTTTTTAGTTTTTCATCCCTTTCTCTCCTTTATCCCTTTTTTTTACCACAAACAAAAACACACTCCAAACAACAGGATTTTCTTTGTTCTCTCTTTCTCTCTTTTTTGACCGCACACAAGGAAAAAAGCTGTTTTTTTCATACAGGATGACCACGGACGAACTTACCATTTTGATACAATCACTGCAAGAGCAGATTAAGCAAGGCCAAGACGTCGAAAATGAGGTTTGAAATCAAGCTGGCATTGCGATGGATCTGTGTTATTAAACAGCGGCTTTAGCTTCGACATGACATTGATAATCAGTCAAGACAGCAAAAGGCGTTGAGCAACGAAAACGACTACTTAAAACAAGTAAGGTCTCTCGTGGTTTTACAATCTTGTTGCTAAAACAAACTTTATATTAGAAATTAGCTGCTATTCAATTAGACAACTCAAACTATGGCAACACCCAAGCTCGCCTTGAAACTCAATTATACGCCCAGGAACAGGACATGGGCAAGCTGAGAAAGGACATACAGCAGCTCACCAAGGCGAAAAAGGACGTCGAGAAGAAACTGAACTCTGAAGTAAGGACGTCGTAATGTAGCACAAGGCCGTTTTCTTGTGTAAATTAAAAACACCCTCTCCATTAGCTACAGGATTACGAAAACGACAAGTCATTGTGGCAGCAGCGAGAGGCGGATCTATACAACCAGATCAGGTCTCTCAGCATCAACAATCTGGGAGAGCCCCGCACGCCACGCACGCCCAGAAGACGCAGCGTCACTGCAAACACACTGGGCATCATGAGCCCCTTCACAAGCGGCCTCGGCGACATTGGCGAGAACCAGGCCGACGCCAGCACAAACGACAGCGACGCCAATGCATCCGCCATCGACGAGAGGCCGACGCCAAAGCTGGCTGTGATTGACTCGTCGTATGCCCGCGAAACCAAGATTGCGCAGAGAACCATCAAAGCACAGGACAAGATGATATTCGATCTGAAGAACGAAGTCGAGAAGCTAAAGTCAGTGATCCAGGAACAGCAAAACGAATCGCAGACGCAGTCGCTGCACGCATCGCATCTACAGCACGAAATTGCCAGCATAAAGGACGTCAATCGAGGCTTGATGGAGGAGAACGAGAGCTACCAGATTCTGCTACACGAAAAGACCATCAACGGCGAATTCATGATGAACCCGATCATGCAGGTAAAATGCCAATTCCGCCATTCGTAGTTACTAGACTGTACATATTAATTGAACGTATCAGGTGGACGACAACCCGGCTATGAAGGAATCCATCAGCACTTCGAGTAACAACCAGGGCCTGAACTTGGCGGCTGAATTAGCTTCATCCATACCCGACTGGAACAATCAGAAAGAGAGCGAGTCAGATCAAGCTATCCAGAGTAAGCAAAATGCCAGCAGTATTCATGCAATCCAGCTAAAAACACACATGTTTTCTAGAGCTAAATGAGGAAATCAAGACCCTTCAAGACACAAACCGTGCTCTTCAACTATATATGAACAAGATCCTGATGAAGATTATCAACAACAAGCAGCTGGAAGACGTCCTCAGCATCGACCAGCCCTCTAAATCGACACAGCATCCATCATCCGATGCAGCAGGTAACAAGAGCTCAGCAGCTGGAGCTGGAGCTGGAGCTGGAGCTGGAGCTGGAGCTGGAGCTGGAGCTGGAGCAGCAGCAGACACTGGCGCCAGAGGAGGCCCAGCACCGACCAAGACAGTGTCCACGGTCGCACCTGCCTCTTCGAGTGGCACAGCATCCAAGTCACCCTCTCCCAACAACCGCCAGCGTCGTAGAACTATCTCCTATTGGGGGTCCAAGGCAGTGCCACCACCGCCTCCCAGTAAATCCGCCTCACAGCAAGACATGGAGGGGCTGACGGCAACAAAAGAAGAAAAGCGCAGACATTCATCCATCGTACAAAACGCACCTCCACAGCCAGAACGATCCATGTCAACGACGACAAGCAGCAGCAGCAGCAGCGCAAATGGTGGATGGGCCAAGGCACTGCGCAGAATGAGTGGCATTGGATGGGCGTCTGTCAAGGAGGAACCTGCTTCTGCTGTAGCCGTCAATAACGACAGCGCTGTCGGTTCTTTGAGCGAAGACGAGAACGCCGAGATGACATCCAGAAAATCATCTGGGTCATCTTCGCCTTCTATTCGACGCAGCAATGAGCTTGGCACACTCTCTGAAGAGTAAACTTTTATAGCATCCAATATTATACATACACTTTTATTCCCTTATCTATATAACTATCATGATGGGTGTGACATGATGAAATAAAATTCACTACATGTACTACAGCACATCAAGGGTGCTATTGTTTATTGAGGTTTAAACCAGGAATCAGTGATTTACGTGCACTGCAATGTTGGGAATGCTTCCAATATAAAGGGGTGCGCATGAAATATTCAATGTTGCCTGTCCATGGTAACACAGAGTCTAAGGAGTGCTAGTAAGGCTTGTGGTGTCTAGCATATGAAAAAGCAGTTGTGATTATTTACTGTCTTTGACTGCTGCATATGCCATACACAATGCGACAGATCAAGCATCATTTCAACCGCTTCATAAGGAGTTTCCATAGCAACAGCCATCACCTTGGATCACATCTGACTTTGGATTTGAGACCATCTGTTTAACATTCTGCCGAGAATTTTAATATTAGGGTTTCTCTCATTTTCTTTGTTTGTGTTTGTGTGTCCTATAGAGAAGAAAAAAGTTATCATCATCACCAAGAACTAGATGCTAGTTTCGATACTACTGCTGCTGCTATTACTGCTATCAGAAGAGATGTCGGCTACAACATGGCCGCTGTATGATCAGATAGCAGGGCCGTATACATATCTCGGTGATACGCCATACCAGAACACCTCGTTCAATTCACCCAACATCACCACAGCCATGCGCATTCAGAGAGACATTGCCATGAATGTTACCATCGACCAGCTCGTATGGCCTGCATTGGAATTATCAACTGCCTTTTTCGGAAAGGACTATTCAGCACAGCGATTATCTCAAGTGGACAATGTGCTCATCATGGGGTATAAACGACTTGTCGTGGATCTGTATTGGGATCCGGTGGACTTGGACTGGCAGCTGTGTCCGTTCAGCATCCAACACAATGCGACAGCGACCACATTCACGGCAGCGGGCGATGTAGCCCTGCCGAACGGATACACTTGTGCGTTGAAATTCAAGTTGAGCAACCTGCTGGAAACTGTCAACGACTATTTGGTGTCCACCGAAGTGAGTCGCTCGCCCTTCAAGACAGACCTCATCTTTCTTGTGCTGAATCTGCACGACCTCTCCGCCAATGTCACAGAGGCAACGACCAGGACAGACTCAAATCTCGGCCAAATCATTCGACAATCCATTTCGCCCAACACTGCGCTTCTGCCTCGCATTTACACACCCTCCAACCTGACAGTGGACAGGATCAACATCAGCGCCTCCTTCTATGCGCATGGACGAGAGCCGTACTTTCCCATCATCAAACAAAGCGCAGCGCAGGTGTCTTGGCCGCAATGGCTGTATCTGATCCAAGAAGGAGTGCAACTGATGGTTGGCTATGGCACGATTGTCAGCAGCGAGAAATCGACATTTCGGCTCACCATGTACGACAACAACACCATTTTCAGTTCAGATAGTGTGGGCGGCTTGATGAATACCACAGAGACAACGTGTACGAATGATGGCTCTTGGGCTTTTGTAGACGACGATCAAAAGCCCTTTACGTATCAAGACGCTCTGCATTTGGTAAGGATGATTGGGTGCACGACAGCCTGCTGGAGACTAACCACGGCACATTGAATAGACTGAATGTGGCTATTCGCCCTATTTTACGCAATCCAACTACTCGGATTCATTCACAATCTACTCTGCAGTGGACAGTGGGCATTTGGCTGACAATGTGCTATCTACAATTTGGTCCTGGGACGTCAACGAGCCCGCAGGCAGTGAGTTGCTTCGATGTGCAGCCATCAAAAAGAGCAACGGACGATGGGAGGCGAACGACTGTGCCGATCAATACCGCGTAGCGTGCAGAAGGGCCAATAATCCCAATGTTTGGGTCTTGACCAAGAACACACTAAACTACGATCGAGCCCTGTCAGCCTGCCCTGAAAACTACATTTTTGATGTGCCTCGCGTACCACGACAGAATACCATCCTGCGAAACCTTATGGCGGCAGAGAATATCACAGAAGAGAAGGTGTGGATCAATCTGAATTTGGCCTACAACTTGAATGCCTGTTGGGTCATTGGAAGATATGGATCATGCTGGTGGTCGAGCGGTGTAAGTTGGAACACTATGTGATGAGAGAGTATGCCAATGTGCTGATTTGACTGCAATCTATAGTCTGGCGAGGAGTACCTCGGCCTGATACGAACATCCATTGTAGGCGGTGTGATTGTGCTGATCCTGGTAGGATTCTTTACGTGGGTGAAATGTGCTCGTTTATGGAGAAACAGAAACTCAAAATCTCGAAAGGCCATGGTGAAGGCAATGTTGGCTCGACGAGAATACGTTACAGTACCTGTAAGTAAAAGAGAAAGGATGGGCTTGTATTTCATCATCTAATCGCTTTTCGTAGGCATAATTTGCGCTCTCAACAGTACATGTATGCTGACCTTTTAACAGCAAAGTGACCTGTGTTGTATATACCCCTAATAAAGAACATGGTTTGCTTTGCCTGTCAACTAGATATAATTAGACAAAACGACAGAGAGCTGCTCATTGGCTCACCAAATCAATCACTGCAAATTTTGTCATCTTAAGCCCTGTGTTGCCAGCATTTTTTTATTTCACACCACTATCATTACGCTTATGGGCTATTCTTATACCAAGCCACTGAACCACCTAAATTGACACGGCTACAGTGATAATGTAAATTACTGGGCTTGTCAAGTAGAACATAGAGGTTGGTCTACTTCAGTGAGTTCATGCAACCCATTTTTCGGGCACAATTGATGCTTTGCTTAGTAATCTTCGATGGTGCAAATAGTAATATCTTTGTAATTATCCTCGAAATAACAAATTTTTTCTTCTTGCAAGATTTTGGTGGCATAGTTTTGGTATCTCGTGAATCTTGACGTAAAATTGATGTTCTAGAGGACAAGTTCAGTTACAGAGTGTGATAACGTGGCTAATTTGATGGGAGAAACGACCGAAAAAATGCTCCTGGGCTTTGGCATAAGCGATCGAAGCTCTTCGTCAGGACTTGCCTACAAAGGAAATAAGTGAGCTATTTCTTTGTGGCGAATTGCAATTTATATTACCAGTCTATGGAGCTCGTTCTGTTTGTAAAACATGAGTATTGTGTACATTGTTAGAGTTCATCAAAAATACGTACTGATTCTGTAGTCTTGTGTTCTTCAAATACCTCGCCATCATGAGTAGTTGGCTCTTGGTCCTAACGCGAAAAACAGAAGATTATTAGCACGAGATTATACTTACAAATAGTAAAACTATACCTTCTGAATTGTTTTGCTCACGGCAGCTTGCATCTGTTTAAAAAGATAATCCCATTGTGTATACTATGGTGCACAATGCGGTATGATTTCAAGCTGATTCATAGCCACTCCCCCTCGGTGTACAAGGTTTTCCCTGAAAATCGTATTAGGTTGCCTAGTACTTGGTGTTGGACGGCCACTCTCCCTATCTCTTCATGATCCAACATCGTGTGGTTGCCGAGAATCAGGTATTCTGACATTGCTGGTGTGTCCGCGGTTTACTTCGGTAAGCTGGTAGGATAATCCGTGCCCCTTAGTCCCTTTGCGAGGCCCCCACTCCCCTCGTCTACACTTTGCTGTTACGACGTTCTTAGTAGTTGTAGCATATATTGGATAACACGTTAAAAAAGAATAAAAACGCTTACTAAGGCAAAATTAACAAAAGAAATGTTTAAAAAGATAAAGAATTAAGATTAAATCACAAACGTATTTTATCATGCAAGAATCTACCTCCTCTCTGGCGAAATTGATGGTGGATGCAGCGCTATTGTTCTGAAGTGAGATTTGCGCTTCCGAGTTTAGAAGCATCTGAATAGCGTTCCAATATCTTTCAGCGTCTGTATCTTCAAGTCTTTAAGGTAATAAATGAATGTTTTTGTGTCATCAGCTAAATCTTTATAACCGAGCATGTTGTCCAGAAGCTGTGTAGTAGCTAATTTGGCTGTGTCCCTTGATTTGCAGCCTAATACCCGTAAGAACTCATAAGTATCAAACTTCGAAAAGATATTGTTGTTTCGAATGTATTTCGCAGGTGAGATAGCACTGTCTTTTGTTGTAAGCTTTTGAATAATACGAAAATAATGCAAAGTAAAGAAAAAAGAAAGGTGATGCTGATAGAACGCGCCATTTATTGTAAAACTTTTCCTTTCCAGCTAAAGCGAAACTCGCGTCAAGGTCCTTCTCTGCGACCGCCAATATCATGGCGTTCGAGTTGAAGTGATGGTACCAAGATCAATTAATATAAATCTAAATTTGCATCGTACTTTTGACATTGATATCACAATTATGAGCTTAGCAGACAAGCATTCTAAATTTTTCAGCTTTCCGACAATCTATAAACGTGTTCGCAATCATATTCAAAGAAAAAGCATTACTGCTTCTTATGAAGTGTTCAGTTCATCCAAATGTCTCTCCTATAGGCGGATCGATATCCCAATCTGCTTTCAACAGAAAAAGTGCATACATTTGTCTGTATATAGCATATCCATGATCATGGTGGAATATTGGGGTTTGAATTGCAATTGTAATTGAGCGGCGTCGTCATTTGCAAAACATTTTAGATGATACTTGAAGTGAATCTAAGACGCTTGATCTCTGAAAATAAATAGTTTATTTTATTGCTGGTTTGTTATAATACACATTTTTTGAGTTTGTTTGTTTGTAATGCTAGATTTAGAGGATATGAATGGTAATGATTAAAAAGGGGGATTGAGAGTGATTTAAAGCTTGGGTCCAGCAGCCAAAGTCTCAGGAGCAGCCTCATCTTCATAAGTCTTGAAGTTCTCGACAAACATTTGACCAACCTTGCGAAGAGATTCATCAAACTCGGCAGCAGTACCGTTCCAAGCGGTCTTGGGGTTCAAGAGCTCAGAGGGGACACCAGAGACAGCCTTGGGGATTTGCAAGTTGAAGATCTCGAGGTCTTCGAATTCAGCCTTGGCCAATTCACCATTGTGGATGGAATCCAAGATGGCACGAGTGTACTTGAGAGGACAACGCTTGGAAGTAGCAGCAGAACCACCGATCCAGCCAGTGTTGA
>JAXQGS010001003.1:0-12695 GCA_037040325.1 Mucor sp. M7501 | reverse complement strand
AAAAGAGAGGGGAAATGACATATTTTTCATTGAAAAAGTAACTCTTTTTAAGTTCAGTATGGTACGCAATAGGTCAAGGAGGAGGCCAGCAGCATTGCAACTTTTTGAAGGGCAATCTTAGGGTAATCTATACATATTACCCCCAAATATTGTTGCCCAACGTGAATCTATACATATTGCCCGTATATTACCCTGGTGTACTGTAGTATCCACAGCTACTGGCTCCTCTTGAACTGGGTTCTAACTACGGAAGATGCTTGAAGTTAGTAGAATGATTAGCTAAGGATCAGGTACCCAATCCTATAGAGGATATCAATATGGATACTTCCAGTATATTCATATTGATATCAATTGGTACTTGATACTTAGTAGTCCATCATCCGTAGTCGTTAGTAAATTAGTATAATAAATATCAATAACTTTAACAATCAATAAATCTATATTCTTTATTCTATAAATATATTATCTCAGACATTACGCCTGGGGAATACGATATATGAAGGCAATATTCGGCCATTGGCTGATGGAATTTACATCAAAATGTATTTATAAATACTAATATATCATTAAAAACGTAATCCCACTTCAAAATGTCCAAACGCTTCAGCATATCGCTCAAAACAGGCCTATAAATAATTAGTCGTTTNAAAATCATCGAAGGTTTCTTGGTGTAGTCGGTTATCACATCTGCTTAACACGCAGAAGGCCGCCAGTTCAAGTCTGGCAGAAATCATTCTTTTTGCCCACGGTCTACTCAAAACGTCTCACGAAATGTTCTTACTTTTTTTTTCAAGCATTGTCTGTCAGCAACACAAATTGTGTCCAGTTAAAGAAGATTTAACAAGACAAATGCACATCAAACAACAGTCAAAGTGTACTCCATATAGTATTCTTAATGCGGACAAATTTTATTACGAAAAGAATATGATCACTTATGATGAATGCGGATGAAGACCACCATGTCCCTTTTCTTGAGTATAGTACAACAGGTTATTGACCGGAATCTTCAATCCAAGATCATTCATAGTTATACGCTCAATAAAATACTTGGTCACTGCTGCAATTCGACTACCATGCTTAGTTCCAAGAGGCCAGCCTGTGAGGTTAACGCCAGATACATGTCCTACAGCGTATGAAGGACCCATAGAGACCACCATATTGATTTTAGCGCCTTGATATGGAACCAGCAACTCATCTCGTGCTACATTCTTTAGGATGCGGCGCATGTTTTTTACAAAATGAACAGCCTGCATGTGCGCAGTGTAGAACATTTTAGGCTCTTGGACAGAATTGACATCGCCCACGGCAAAAATGTTGGTAGAGCCACGCACTTTGAGTGTATCGTCCACCACAACTTGTTTCTTGTCATCGAGCCATTCTTTATCCAGAAAACCAGAGTTGGGAGTGACACCAATGCAGTTGTATACGAGATCTGCTTCAATAATAGTATGTGATTTATCTGTTTCATAGATTGATTTGTTGCCTCTCTTCTCCTTTTCAGTCGCCTTCTCCTTGTGAATACTGCGAATAGAAGGTTTGGCATCGATGATGGTTTGAGCATGTTGACCTACATTGGAGGGTGCACTTGCGAGCACATTCTCATTGGCATCGACCAGTGTGATTTGCTTGGTAGGTGATCTGCAAGCTATTTCTGTAGCAGTTTCAACGCCTACTGGACCACCGCCAATGCATAAAATGTCTTGCGATGCTTGGTACTTTTGTCTCTGTCGACGCAAGAAATCAAATCGTGTTGCTGAGTCCAAAGTACTGCCATCATCTGGTGCAGCCGTTTTCCATGGATCGGCGTAGCTTGATCCTGTACATATGACAGCATAGTCGTAGTCGATGGCTTGCAACTGATCAACCAAATAGACTACGTATTTCGATTAGTTGATATCGATATATACGCAAGCATGACATCAACATGGTACCTTTTCCTTCCTTGATCGATGCGATTTTTCCGAGAACAAACTTGACATTAAGGTTTGCGAGGTAGGGTGCATAATCAAACGTAATGCTATTGAAATGCTGCTCAAATGCTTTGTCTGAAGCTTCAAACAGGACAGAACAGAGTGCTGGGGTGTATTCGTAAAAAGACTATGGACATGTGAGTTTCTATCAGTATTAAAGATGATGGCAACCTACTTTGTTATCAATCAATGTAATCTCGAGATACTTGGTCTTTGCAAGTTGCATGGCAATCATGATTCCTGCAGCCCCGCCTCCCAAGATGACGAGCTTTGTGTGGTGTGTCTGTGGCATCTCTTCGGTTTTTTTTTGGGTTTGAGAAATGAAAAGAAAAAGTGTTTAATGCGTGAATTATCAGTCTTTTATAAATGGAGGATCGAGCAGTGGGTGATGGGGTGGCGTTTCACGACTTGAACTGCCGCTGTATGTAAAATCATATGATGATTTATGCCATCATCAAAGATGTTTATGCGAAACAAAATAAACGAGATAGTTAATCTATGTGGAGTCATGGATAGCTCTATTTGTTATTTATTACATGCTACTGCACAAGCATGACTATCATCAAGCAGCGGGCGCGCTCCTCTTTGATGTTATTATTATATGGAAACAATGTTAGATGACATTAAAGTATAAGTTGGCATGATGAATGAGATCTGTGAAAGTCTTACATAAAATGGTTAACAATCTGCCTGGTCGCTCTCAAGTTGATAAAGTTTACGTTTCATCAGTATGCTTCTCTCGATCTTAAAAGCAACGCCTGTACATAACTTTGATGGTGATACCTTTATATGTAAGATTCGACATTTTTGCCAGCAGCCTCATTTCGTATTATCAGGTATTGCTCAATGAGGTTGCTCAAAACATCTGTTTTAACAGGCACCATTAGATTTGTCTTGAAAAGTACTCCTAGGAGGCTTAAGGAAGGGCGCAATGACCATCCACTTTTTACATGGTCAAATCATGCAAATTAGATTACACAGGTCGATCTTTGACGAATCGAAACAAAAAGTGATGGAAGAGGAGGACAACAATGGATTTTAGCAGTTGTAAAAGCGTTAATAACGAATGCCTTCATCATAAGGACAGTAGATACTTTTTAAAGCTATTAAATAACAGGGTATTGTGAATCAAAAAGTGGTATATCATATCCTGAATACTTAAACGTAATCTCCCTCTTCAAGATCGTTGGGTCTGTCATTGATGTCGGTATTTGCTGTAATATGTACAGGGACCACCAACCCACAATCCGTTGTTTTAAAACAACAACTGGTTCCTTTGAGAAGGCATTATAATATATCTCGACATTGCCCCACATTTCAATACGCTCTTTGCGTTTTTTGACATTGTCGCTCCTGATGAAATTACCTGCAGAGGGCTGTATGCCCTGTAATGTTCATTTAGCAAAAAGGATGATAAGACGGGTGGAAGACGGATGAAGTTCAATTGGCGGAATTTTTTATTAGTGTCTCAAATCAATGCAACACAAAGCAATTTACACACACTTACTCAATAAATAAACTCATTTTACATTGAATTTTTTTTTTCTCCTTTTTTTTTTTTTCTCTCTGCTTCTCTCTCACTTTCTACAGCATTGAAAATAAGGATTTAAACCAAACAGGCAGCTATCAACACAGTAGTAAATCACACATCAAATGGCGAAAGGGGCAAACAAAAAGACCGCCTGGAAAGGTATTCAACAAAAGACAAGCGAGGTGGATAGACCTGCTTCCATTGCATCCCAGGACTCGCGTAAAACAGTCGAGTCAAAGGATGACTCAAAGGTAATTGGTACAACGGGAAAAGCTGTCGATGGAGAGTGCTGACACATTGTGCAGAAGTCAAAGGAGGTTGTCACTCGATCCAGATCATCTTCTTTAACCAGCGACAATTTTGAAGACGCTCTCAGTGAAGAGGAGGAGGACGAGGAAGAAGATGAAGACGACGATTACTTTCAAGATGAGGATCTTGAGGAGGAAAAGAAGAAAAAGGAGGTTGAAAAGATGAAAGAGATGGCTATCGCTCAAGATAAAAAACGTAGCACATCCGCCAAGAAGGAAGAGGTCGAGAAAGCGGAACCACAAGTGGCTGTTGCTGAAGAGGAGCCAGTAAAGAAGAATCCATCCCGAATGTCATTTATTCTGCCAGCTTTACAAAATCATGGATTTTCTGATGAGGACGACGACGACGACGATGCTTCGCTGAAGGATCCCAATGAAATGGCCAACCAACATGATGCAAAGGAGGAGGAAGAGAAGAAGGGAAAGGAAAATCAGGAGAAGCATACATTGGGATCGTCTTCATCTTCATCTGATCTCATTGCTGAGATTGAAGCATTGGAGGTGGCATCGACACCCATTACTGTTGCTGCATCAAAACCTGCTGTTGCCGCTGAGAGTCCAGTCATTGAAAAGGCAGTAGTGTCTGAAAAGCCAGCAACCTACGAACCAATTCCAGTCGAGAGGCCTTATGTTCCCCCTGCACCCATTGCTGCTGTTTGTGAATCCAAAGAAGAAGAACCATTGGAGACCGCCAAACAATCAGTTCCTGGTGAAATTCACACGGTAGAAAAAACATCAGAGCACAAGGAAGAAAGTAAGGCTACACCAGCAGTAGTAGCAGCTTCCACGGATGAGACACCAGCTGCAATTCCCACTGATACTGCTGCTAGAGAGATCCAACCAGACGCACCAGCAACTAAAGATACCGCGCAGCAAGAAGAAGAGGAGGAGGAGTCTACAGCAGCAAATCACGCAAACAGTATCGATTCCACTCCACAAACTACAGCCAGATCATCGCATGATGCTTCAGATGCTACTCCAAACGGCGGATTAGAGAAAGTCTCACATCAAGAAGAAGCTGCTTCTGAGAAGCCTGCATTCAATCATTTGGCTGCCATCTTACCTGCCGTCGAGGAATCGGTAAAGAACGTGGCAGCTGAGAAGCCAAAGATTGTCGTGGACAATGACGCGCATATTCTACCCGAAGACCATGATCGTGCAAAGTACAGCAGAGAGTTTGAATACCCCATTGAAGATCCCATTGATTTGGACATGTTCAAGGACAATGTTATCTCCATTCAGGCGATTGATCCCAAAGACATTCCTGTCAACAACATGAAACCCTACGAACAGGAGAAAGCAGGCAAGCCGTTTACAATAGATTGAGCTTCCAGAGGGGAGGGCTGACTGTGCTTGCTATAGATGAGCCTGTGAGAGAGGGCATGAAGTACTTGTTTGATAACAAGTTTATGAAGGCCAAGTCTGTATTTCAGACCAAAGCAAGCATGTAGGTGGATATGGCACACAACCTGGATGTTTGAAGCTGACTGTACATACACATAGTGATCCTTTGTATGCGCTAGGGCTTGGTGCAATGGCATTCATCAAAGGTAATATGCCACATTTGATAGCTTTGATCATGTAGTTAACGTTTGTTCATTTAGCAATCATGGTATAGGACTTGCAGCTCGAAAATGAAGCAATGACTTACACTTTCTACAGACTTATCATGACTCGGATATCGAAATAGCCATGAACGCGCTTGCAACTGCTTATACCATTGCGAAAACCCAAATCGACAACACCTCGTTTAAGAAGCCATTCAAGGACACCGTCAGCCAGTACTTTACATCGCTGCTTTCTTCCAACAACACAGGATTGCCTACCAATCCCCCAGCCATGTCCATGCCCAACAGCAGTGGCGGTATTTCCGACCCCAACGCATTCATTCCAAACGGTGTTTTAAGAGCGCATGTCGTGAAAGCAGAGTGCTGTTTGTTGATGGGTATTCTTCAGATGACTCAGGAGAGCGTTGTGGGGTATCTCAAGTGTGGTCTGAATATAAGAAGAGGTATGATGTAGTATGGGCACTATCCTGGCTATCGTTACTAAACAGGTACATGATAGCTTACAATAGCTACGGCGTCGTGTGGCAAGAGTACAAGAGAATGGGACAAGAGTACACAAAATATATGGATCGTGATACTGTGTCGGCCATCCAGTTTGGTATTGGTGCAGTGCATCTCATCCTCTCATCCATGCCTCCCAAGATTCTCAAGATCTTTTCTGCTCTCGGATGGAAGAGCGACAAGCAACTGGGGTTTGCATTGCTCAAGCTATGCCTGGAAGGAAGGGGTATCCGTGCTCCCTTGGCATCTCTCACGTAAGTCATGCCATCAAGCCAACAGCGAAATATGCTGCTAACATGCCACTCTAGATTGTTGGCCTATTACTCTGTATTGACATCGTTCGCCCCTCAACTGTACTCCAAAGACATGATGAGTCCTGCTATCGAGTGCTTGCTGGATGCGCAAAGCAACCATCCCAATTCCTGCTTCTTTTTGTTCTTTGCGGCTCGTATTGCTCGAGTAGCACGAAATCTACCACTTTCGACCCAGTCTTTTACATTTGCTGCCGAGTCAAGCCGAGGTGAATGGGCGGAAGTAGCCATGAAGCAAATGTCAGACTACGAGATTGGATTCAACCTTGCACTAGAACTCGATTGGGCAGGTGCTGCAAGCTACTTTGAGCAACTGAGCCGTGAAAACTACTGGTCGCCCGCGTTCTCCAAGTACTTTGTGGGCACATGCCACGAAATGATGGGCCAGCGTACGGAAGCCATCCTAGCCTTTGCCGAGGTCCCAGCACTAGCCGAAGAACCCATCAATGGCAAAAAGACATATATTGACACCTACGTTCTCAAAAAAGTCGCCTTCTTCCAAAAGAGCGGCTATCAGGACATGGATTTCAGCTTGCCTGCCTTGGAGATCTTGTTGGTCATGAATGCCTTTGAGCACATGGAAAAGGAGAGTCTTGAAAAGTGCCTGGATTTGGTGCAACATACCCTGGAGTTGATTTATGAAAGAGAAAAGATGGAGTACAACATTAGACTTCGGGAACTGGTGCCTATCACAACACCACCCGATTATTACGACCAGAGAGCCGTCCTGCTATTGATCAAGGCCTCCGTGTTAAACTCACTCGGCAGATACGATGAAACGATCGCCCATCTAAACTGGATTTTGGATCATAAAGAGTGCGTCAAGGAGGAGAACTGGGTCATACCATTCACGTACTGGGGTAAGTCTTGCGCGCGGATGGCGTCTTTTATGTATATGTCTAACCTCTCACTAGAATCTGGTGTCACGAGCTGGGGCCTAGAAAACTACAAAAAGAGTCGTAAACTGTGGCAGTTGGCCATGTCATGCACAAAGTATGATTTTGAATATCGTATGGCTGTCAGATTGAGTCTGTCTTTGAGCAAATGCGATGAAATTGGTGTTCCTCACATTGACAGCAAGGAGATCAAGGGATCTTCAACAAATGGAAGAAAGAGAATGCCAATACTGAGCACTTATTAACAGCCTTAATATATATCCAGTGGGTTTTACTAATAAAACTATCATCTATCTATTATTATTTTGAGAAACAAATCGACTACCTAGTCCAATGAACGAATCATCGGTAGAAAAGGCTAATATTATTATGCATCCCTTATTCAATGAACAAAGATACTTTTGTAATGATTCAAATCCTCAGACCAATTCAACCGTACAAGCATGCTTGCTCATTATTCTTTGATACGGTCTGGTAGCATACAAGAGAGTCTACTATGAAATGTCCCTTACGAACGATACGCGACAACATCAGCAAGTAACTGAAACTATTTGGCACTACCCTGACACGCTCAAATGTGTCTGGTTATTACTGTGATTTGCTTACTTTTGAAGACTAAGAGGTAATCCAAGTCTATTTTAGACCAGTGTATGAATTGTCTCTGTTGAGAAGGACGTAGTAGAACATTGTAGAGAAGCTACATCCTCAGAAATAGGCCGCTCACCAAGTAATTCGTACAGAACCAGTTGACGAATAAAGTGATAGCTTCAGAAAGATAATTTTATTTACACAAATATACATAGGACTAGCTTGAATTAAGCAATGAGTCCTTGCAGTTCACCTCCACCTTCAAGCTTTGTTAATTCATCGGCACCACCGATATGCTTTTGATCAATGAAGATGTTGGGTACAGTCTTTTGACCAGTCTTCTTGGCCAAGTAGTCTTGGATAGCTTCACCGTTGGCTATTGTATCGCATATTACTACACTATTCAGAACACCAAACGTCCTTTTTACTTACGATGATTGTCCAATTCAATATTTTCATACTTGAGATTGTATCCTTCCAAAAGGGTCTTTGCCTTTTTGCAGTAAGCTGTATCCGCCATGTCAGCAAAATCAATGCGTTTTGATCAACATGCATGCTACTTACGACAGGTGCTCTTGGTAAAGATCACGATCTTGTTATTCTTGATTGCGTCTTCGACAAATTGTTCAACGTTGGTCATTTTGTTTTTGTATGTTATATGGATGAAATGTAAAATCGTTCGACGAGTTGGTTCGCTTTGTATTTATGCAAAAATTAACGTGGCTCCGAAACCCTAAAAAAGGCTATAAAAGCTACTAGTACGATTATTTGAAACTTGAATTTCATACGTAATGAAAGCGTAGGCGAAAATGTTGCATAATGTTTTTGTCATATTATCACTATCAGTGTTAAATCAAGTGCATCTCCGGATTGGCGTGCGGCTATCTATGAAGAGATAATCAACAAACTTTAATGTCTATTTTGAAAGCGAAATTTATGCTCGACTCGATTGAATCACTTACAATTCGCTAGTGTGCAATGAATATAGGTACTGTACATATGGCCAAACCATAGATTCTAAAAGTACCCAGCTTATGGGATTCTATTGATACTGAAATCTACACGTAAAAAATCTGGCCTAATACTCTTTAATCGCCAGACACACGCGCTCATGGTACGTCTATGTAGAAAGAAAAGACAACAATAGCACGTTCCTCATCCTGGTATTTCTTAGCTCTCGAAAGCCATATTGGCAACATACACTCGTTTGCCTAAATGATCTAGCCTAATGGAACAAATAGGCGCAATGTTGCTTGTAGCGAAAAGCATTCACGTTGCTTGGCTATTTTTGTTGAACCTACAATCACCACAACTTTTAATGAGCTATTCCGTTTACAAAACATTGCTTTATTCATTCAAATCGTGGCAAT
This sequence comes from Mucor sp. M7501, assembly GCA_037040325.1. NCBI lineage: Eukaryota > Fungi > Mucoromycota > Mucoromycetes > Mucorales > Mucoraceae > Mucor > Mucor sp. M7501. The sequence continues at coordinate 3,652 of JAXQGS010001003.1, read as the reverse complement.
TTTCATGGCTTAACAAGCCTCAAGTGACAAGACGATAGATTAGCTCTCATTTTCAAAACGGAAAAAAGTAGACTGACACATGGCAATTATGCTCAAAACGGTTTGCTCTTACTATGCGGCTTGGCATTGTGTCGTAGTATACGATATCATTCTACCATTAGCGACTGACCGAATCAGTTGGCAACAAATGCTACGGATTCAAGTATTTTCTTGGGCCTGGTGCTATTGTTTTGGTGATACGAGAAATATTTGCAACCTGTTTGTGCAGTTTCACAAACGAATCGAGCACACAAAAGTGATACATTGTTTAATATCATGGCAAAGCACCCACACAATTGTACTCCAAGATGCTGGCAGTGAGCTTTTTTGTATTGCAATAAAATCATACAGGCGAATCGACACTTTCCGCATGCTTCATTCAGGAGTCTCCAATGTTGTATTTTTAGCATTGACCAGGTATACTAGTATAGTAAGATTATCTCTGAAACGCTTGAACCTTATGCTGCTTTCCATCTGCCTAAAAGTGCATCAACCCAGGTACAATCATTGAGTTTTCTGTATTAAAAATCAAAAGGAATATAATGTATAAACCAAGCTTTACTTTATGGAGCAACATGGCATTTAAAAATAGCTTAGATCTTTGCCTTTTTGCATATATTCCTGTATTGCTGCAACCCGTTACTTTTGGGCCTTTTATTTTCCATGTACTGACATGAACCGAATGTTTATCTGAGCCCTTCTGGCGAGCAATTCGGGGTCACCAAATGTTTGAAAGCAGTAAAACCTAGCTTTTTATTGCTTCATTAATGAGTGTCTCTGATGATGGGGCCAGTCGTGAGTATTAGGCTGCATAATTCGTCAATGTGATATACGGGCGATCAGAAAACGATAGAAAAAGGTACTTGCTTCTATTCAAAAGAATGGATGTAAAAAAAAAAAAGGCCTAAAAAAGACTAATAAAACTGTTTCAAGGTCATCTTTGTGATCATGGCAAACAGGAAAATGAGAAATCAATGTCATTGGATCATGCAATATCTGTTGTGTTTATTATTCCTTTGAAATTAGAAATGGAGAGCAGGGTGTCTTTCTTTATAAAGCATGAAAAGCACTTGTGTGCAACGTATCATTCGCTCTTCGGATCTCCAAAGCAGGTTGTCTCCTTTTATTTCGACAGTTATAGACATTTGAAGTGGAACACTGGCCGGAATCACACCCAAATGAACCAAGAGATACAGCGAAGTTCACAAGGGTAACAGCCACCCCCTTCTTTTTCAATGGACGGGACAAGAAACTAGTAGATGAAATAAAGAGAAATGCTAGAAACCCTTCGAAACGTGGTTTAATTTCATACATTTATACAGTACAGCCATTTCACACTATTTTTATCCCATATTAATTGTGCGGTGCAATCTAGACCGAAGCTTTCAAAAAGTAATATTTGACCAAAGGTTAAAAGCAGATCTCTACTTAAAAGGGTATAAAGAAAAGAGCTTGACTTACACGAGATTCCAAAAAAGCGACATCCAACTCCTACTGAACATTTCACTTAATTATATTTGTGTAGCAATGAACATCACTTTACAAAAGATCATACAGAGCACAATCTCAATATGATGGCGGGTCCGGTTTTTGGTGTTTAAAGCTACATCCTTCTCTGTTTCTCTTGCTCTTCTTTCTTGTTTTCCTAATTTTCATTCTTGATATTCAGTCAACCCTTTCCTTTACCTGAAACTTTCCTTATCTCACTACAAATGAAGTTCCTTGTTTGTATCTCCCTTTGTGCACTTGTCATTGCATCCCTCATCAATGTTGCCAAGGCAACCGAGCTTCGTGGCCGCGGTATTGCCACAATCATGAACTTTGATAACTCTACTACTACTGACCTCTTGGAGAAGCGTGGTGGTCGTGGTACCTGGTAAGTCTCCATGGTCCCTATACCACATTGATCTTTACTGACAGCATTTCTTGATTTCCTTAGGTACAGCGGCAGCGATTTAAAGAATGCCGCTTGTTACGATCGTAATGGTCTCCCAGCCTACTCTGCTACTATCCACAGCATGATCGGTGCTATGGTAAGAAATGCCATCGGATGAAATACATGAGCAAAAAGCTAACAAAGCATATACTACAGGCCATGAAGAAGTTTGAAAACTGCTACAAGTGTATGAAGATCACCAACAACAAGAACAAGAAGAAGTCTGTTGTTGTCAAGATTGTTGACAAGTGTGCTGGCTGTAAGGTCGGTAAGGCTATCGATTTGACTCCTGCCGCCTTCCAAAAGCTTGCTACTCTCAATGATGGTGTTGTTGATATCTCTTGGAAGACTGTCTCTTGTCCCAAGAACATCTCTCCCAAGATGGGCCCCAAGAAGAAGTAAAGCAACACAAACTTCTTGTACTGATATTACATGCTATTTTTATATAAATCACTAACCGCATCCTTTCACCTTACATACATCTTTCCTTTTGTCTCTTTTTACTTATTTGATAAAATTTACCAGTAAAACAAAAAGAAGCCGAAATATACTTTTTTTTTTTCTAATAGTCGAGACCCCCTCTCCCAACTCACTCTCACTCTCTAATCATTTACACTTTTGTATTTCATATATTCGTTGATGGTTATAAAAATCGTAGACAAACCTTACATACTATCTATAGTCATTCTGTGATGTTGTTCTTTGTATTGGTCTTGTGATATGTCAACATTTGAGTTTATGATATAAAGCACGCACTCAAAAACTTCCAGCGTGGTTACATGAGCTTTTATCGCACGTTCTTTCATCTTTACTCTACAGCCTATCAATGCAAATTGCCTTCAAACCATTGGAGTTCAATGCAAAGACATGTACTACACACCACATCACGTCGGAAGAGGGGTTTGCTCATACAGCAGGCAATGAAAAATACATCTGCAAACGCCTGCAATTTAGGACATTACTAAAATAAGAGCTTGAATGAGGTCGTAAATAAGTGTATGTAATGCGGTTATAAGGGCTTGAATAAGGTCATAAATAAGTGTATGTGTAGTTCATATATGACTAGACTTCAAGGGCAGTCTTTTTCATTGTTCATCAGATATGGCTAATCCGTGTGGATACGGCTTAAAAAGCCATAGCAGAACATCTCACCGAAGCTGCCGTCTGAACCCAAGAAATGTGCCCAATAACGAGAAGAGACCCTTAAAATGTATACTCAAACGTCAGATTTCAAAATGCAGCAGCGTGCGATTGGAACCTACAGGGAGACACAGGTAGATATGGAGCGTAACGAAAGCAATTAGACGTCTTTTACTATACAAAAGATGGCTGCTTGAGCAAAAAACAGCAGCAGCGCAGCCAGGGCTGGGATTGAATTTTAGAGATGGATGCCAACTGGTCCTCCAGATCCGCATCTGGACATCCAAAACCTTTCAGGGACAATTACGCAAAATGTTATTAAGTAAACAACATGTATTTCTCTAGACCTATACATGCAAAATTGGACGAGAAATCCAATGGTGTTAATTTCAAAGTGATCCCTTTATTCTGTGGAGAGCAACTGCCAAAAAATGCAAAACACGTTTTTGGAGGAAAGGTCTACAAACACTATAGTAAATTGATCTGAAGACACCTTCACATGCTCCTACGCTTCACTGCGGTTCGTTTGAGCTTAGG
>JAXQGS010001002.1:0-12733 GCA_037040325.1 Mucor sp. M7501 | reverse complement strand
TCGCTTATTTGAGGACATGAATTTTGGAATGATTGAGACAATATGTTGTTTTTGTAAACGGAGAGAAAGAGTGAAATTTTTCCAAGCCAGGAAGAATCCAAAAGGTGGGTTCTCACCAAAAAAAAAAAAAAAGTGGTGCTACTAAGAGTGATACAACTCACTGGGTTCTCAATAAGCACTGAACCCACTCAGCACCCAGTCTGAACCCAGCCTATAAAGTGGTCTATAAATATAGGGTACGAATCACTTTTCATCAATTTTTAGGGGATCGAGTTGATCAACGATTTTTGAGAAATTTTGCCTTGTACTAGCAAGGGAAAAATGGATGATTTTGAATAATGGAGGTTTTCACCTCAAAAATGAAGTTTTCTACTAAGGTAATCCTAAGCTCAAAACAATCGTAGAAACGCATTGGAGCATGTGAAGGTGTCTTACAACCAGTTTACTATAGTGTTTGTAGACCTTTTCCCCGAAAAGGTGTTTTGCATTTTTTGACGATTGCTCTCCACAGACTAAAGGGATCACTTTCAAATTAATACCATTGGATTCCTCGTTCAATTTTGCATGTATAGGCCTAGAGAAATACCTGCTGTTCGAGTAGAAAAATTCTGTGTAATTGCCCCTGAAAGGTTTTTGATGTCCAATTGACGGATCTGGAGGACCAGTTGAAACAACAACCTCTAAAATTCAATCCCAGCCCATGCTGCTGTGTTTTGCCTTAGTAGCCATCTTTTGTATAGTAAAAGACATTGTATAGCTGTCTAATTGACTTGGCTACTCTCAATCTCTACTGGCATAACCCCGTAGGTTTCAATTGCATGCTGCTGCATTTTGAAATCTGACATTCGAGGCCGAATCATTTGAATAGTGTCCTAAACACGCATTATTTTTATTAAAAAAAAAAAGGTCTACAAATGAACGCCCTGCTGATTGATTTTCGTTTGCGAAATATTGATAAGAGGTACCTCATGGAAATCTTGCTCAATGCCGTTTGATAAATGATAATCAGTGACTGAAACGTTTATCTTGATCTAGACTTGAAAGAATTGCCATGTGCTATCTCAAGAGGCATGATTTCTGAGGATGAAGTTGCACTTAATAGTGCGATACATTACCACATTACAATAAGCTGATCACAGATATGCATGACAAATAAAAACTGCCTACTATTTTGTGACATTATCAGCAAGACAAATAACCCAGTACGTGGCGTAAATAAAGTTTAATGCTCTTCATACAAACAACATTTTGTTTTTAGTAAATAAACCATGTTGGGCGTCCAAAAGAAATAAGAAGCAAGCAATGTACGACAGTAAGAAAAGTGATCTGGGCCTACACTCTATTATTTTACAGCAAATCGTGTTGTGGATCAGCAAGGTTAACAGAGTAAGATTTTATTTTCATTATCATTTAGAGATACTTGTAATCAAAGAATGGCTTTCTTTGTATCATATCATAGAGTAAGAACTATAGTTATTGATGTCATTTCATTTGCTGCTGAATACATTCATTTCTTTGCAGACTTGGGATTTTCAGGCGAGCTGGACCAATTGCTTGCCTATTGAAACCAATGTTAGTGAGAATATGATTCGCGATGTCATGGTAACTCTATAATTGCTTACAGCCTTCTTGAAAGCCTAAACAATCATGTTGCATGTTAGAAAGATGCGTACTAGCAATGCAAGTTGGATCAACTTACCTCCTTATGAGCCATGCCTGGATTATCTCTCTTGACCTTTGCAATCTCAGTCTTGGAGAAGGGTTAATACTCTATAGTCCAATCTCCATTCCTCTCTCTCTCTCTCTCTCTCTCTCTCTCTCTCTCTTTGACGCACATACCTTGATAAAAGAGTTGTAGACAGACACCTTTCTTGTACCTTTTTTCACAGCTCCAATTAGCTTGCTGCATGGCTAGCAAACGCGTATTCTTACAAACCTTTCTTTGCAATCTTGTCTTTGGCCATCTTGATTGAGATACGTTGTGTTGATATAAAGAGAAAAAGGACGAAAAAGAAGAATATTGATTTCCCAACCTTTAAAATGGAAATACAGTTTTGTATGGAACCAATACAAAGCACTCATACACAAATCGACAAATCCATCACATGATCGTCCTAATCTTTCGTTTAACAACAAAACATTGATTGAATGGCTAAATTGCACCATAACTACCACCATTACCCGACGTAAACTTGTTGCTCAATTACACACGCTCTCACTCATCAAAACGATATGGTAAACGAGCCGCCACTGCTTCCCCTCTTTATTGATAAGACGACAAATCAAGATTGAACCAACAAGCTCTTCAATCCCACAATAGCCTTCTTTGAACTTTGTTCATCTTGCACAATACACAAAATCAAAACTGTGATGGACACATCTCCTATCAGATACACTTTGCTCTCGCCGCTGCCTCCTTTCTGGATCTCCTTGAATGCTGCTACAATATCTTTGTAATCATCCTTGTCCAAAAACTCGTCTAGGGATTTGATCTTGATTTCTTCTCCTGCCAACTCTTCAGGAATGAGCTTGAGCTGAAGCAGTTCTTTTGCTGTGGTGGGAAGCTGAGCATGTTTGGTGTCTGTACTTATCCACTCGAATGGTTCGTCTGATTCTGATGTAAGGTAAACGTCGCCAGAAGCTGTGGTCAATAGATCTTGAGCTTTCTTCACTGCGGGGAGCGCGCTTGGTTTGGGTCCTGTAGCTGCTTTCTTTGCTGGTGCTGATTTTTTGGCTGGTCCAGGGTTAATGACTGGATTGTTCAACATGGCCATAAAGCTGTTATCTCCTTCTGATGCTGACATGATTGTTTTCTTGATGAAAATGCATGCAAATGTGGATTCCCGTCTATTTGTACCAAATACGTGACCGCTGGACATGCTGATTGCAGCTACATCATTGTGAGATCAGACATTTATGCAAATTGAATATAGCCCGAGGCTGGTTTCTCTGTATGAAGAGCAGTTTAATTCATACAGCACATGAGAGGCTGTGATCAGTGTTATATATAAAGAGCTTGATATTTTGAGCCACTGTGATTTATTTAGTGAGGTGTTATATAGTCTTGTCTTACAGTCAACGCCATTGCGCATGATGTAACACATTAGATTTAGCGATATTCAGGTAAATGCTAATTCCCTCAAGACAGTCTTGCAAATACTACATTGGAAATTAGCATTGAATGCTTGTCAGTATATCAGTCGTCGGATGCTGGAGCCTCAGCATTTGTTCTTTACCAATATTATATGAAAACAATCAAATGCAAATTTAGGATGCCATTGTCAAGCAAAGTAAAAAGTACATCGTCAGCGCACAATGAGTCTTATAGCGAGATGTTTGACCACATTCACTATTGAACAATGGCCGGAAAACATGACGGTATCAAAGAGGGAAACTCAAAGAGGTCATTTCCTTTAGCAACATTTGGTTGACTACAGTATACTGGCAACTATTCTGTAGCCATAAAGACCCCATACATTGGAAAGTATATATAAAGCTCTTGCTTTTTTCCTGCTCTGAACGAAACTTATCACACTTTTTGTAAAATCACATCATGAACTTTGACGCCAATACTGTTGGTCGTAATATTGTAACAAGTTGCATTATTGCGTCTCACTATTTCCTTTTGTTTCTCTTCCCTTTCAGTGAATTGATCCGTAGAATGCAAGGTACGATGAAAAGCTGCTGAGATAGACGGAAACTCATTGATTAACACATTTCTAAAAGCTCAGGGCACTGAAAACTCTAAAATCACAGCCAGATTGGAGAGTTTCGAAAGAAATCTGGTATGTATTTGCTTCAAGGTGTGGTCAATACAAGGTGCTTACTTTACTATCACTTTCATTGCAGTCGACGACACTTTTGTCAAACGAAACCAACAACGAGAGCAATGCCAGCAATAGAAGCAACAGCACAAGCAGCAGTACAAGCATTAAACAAACCTACCCTGATTCCTTGATGGACAATGTCAAACAACTTCAGACACAATCAAACGAAACTGCATTAGACTTGTCTGACAAGATTGACGATCTGCAAGAAGTGAACCAAGCGTTGAAAGCTCAAATCGCCACACTAGAAGGCCAGTTGGAGGAACAAAGAAGCAAAGCAAACAAGACTCGTAATCTGATGGCAAACCGGCTTGAGATTTTGGAAGGCTATGTTCAAGGCGGTGCCAAGCTTGAAGATCAAAGAACACAAGAGAATCAGCAAGTTCAACTATTGTCTCAAAGAAACACTGATCTGATCAACCAACGAATCGACACAGTAGAAGAGCAGCTCGTACTGTCGTTCAAAGAATTTGAAGAGAGAAGAAGCAAAGAACTCCAAACTTTTAATGGCACTTCCAAATCCTTACACATGCTATGTGATGACATCAAGAAGAAAATGGTCAAGCAAGCTCAATTGATAGCAGATCACGACAAGGAAATAGCAAAGAACACTGAAACGATCACAAACACATTTTCTTCTGAAGCGTTGGCTAAACTTGGAAAGGGCGTTCATGATGCACTGAATATGTGTGAAAGTGAGCTTTTGAAAATGGAGGGTGAACAACAAAAGATGCAGACTATGTTGGAAGAAACAAGCGACAACTTCAAGAAGGCCAACAGCACAGTAGATAGCATGCAGACAAAATTGGATGATCTAAGGGAGGATATTACTGTTGAAATGGCTGATGTTAGTGGAAGAATAGGCAAGCTATCAGAAGGTATACTCAAGACTGCTACCAAATTTGGCTTTGAGTTTGATCTACAAGACCCTCGAGGCAATCAAAGCAGCGATGGCAATCCTCCTCAACAGACAGAAGATGATGAAGACGAGACTTTCTAGTGACATTTACGTATCAATTAATTGAATAAAGACATTTATTGTAGAATTTTTTTCTTGTGGTTTAAATATGTGCACTGGCGTCTTGTGCCAAAATGTCGAGATTTTGCATACGGGATGGGGTTACTCTGGGTCGAAAGAAACATCTTGATTTAATGCATGTATGCTGTAGTCAAAGTATTCATTCTTGAGCTCAAAACCAAAATCATTCGATTTTCAATGGTTTTCTGGAGGGTTTCGGTCAATGCTTTTAGGTTCTAAAAAAGCTGAGCAAAGGCTTTCGTAAGGAGATGCTAGACAAAAGCAATTGTTTGGTGCTATTTTGGGCCTATAAAATTTTCTGTAGCACGAGAAATCACTGCCCAAATGCGTCCAAATTCTGCTATGTTTTGCAGGTTTTCTAGTAGCAAAAGGTAATGTCAATATGCTTTTTAAGCTCTATATAAATGGAATCCGTTTAAACAAGCGTGGAGCACGGTATAGAAGAAGTAAGCTGTTACAGATTGTTCAAGAAGAATTCTCGTTTGTTTGTTTGTAAACTTCTAGAATGAGAATATGACATATTTGGAGCGTACACCATTCACGCTGGGATTCAGATGACAAAGTGTGTTTTGCTTGAGAAAATATCTTGATTAACCTGGATAAACCATCATCGTGTGAATAATATGCTATGGCTCAGCCTTCCCACTCAATAAACAAGCTATTATACCGCTCCCAAAATATATTGTATAACGTCTTTTTGACCTATTACAGTAGTAGGGGGTATTAGCATTGACAGAGAAAGTTGTCCCTTAAAAAATGGCTAAAAAAAGATTATGGTAATGTTGAAACAAGAATGTATCACAAGAGATGATAATACTATTTAAGTGGAGGCTTTATGCATTTACGCATTTTTAGTTTCTTTACACTCTATTTACACCGCACAAGCAATGAGTCAACCTACAGTAGCAATTATCGGTAGCGGGTAAATAGATATTCAATAGAGCGGCTTACAGTAGAATTGACATGCGCAAATAGGTTCAGTGGAATAACGGCAGCTATTCAGCTCAAGAAGAAACTGGGTATCTTGGCTCAAGTCTATGAGGGAACAAAGGATGTTGGAGGAACGTGGAACTACAACACGTACCCCGGATGTGCCTGTAATATTAATCTTGCACATGGTTCCATTGTTGAAAACTGACACTTTTGCTAATGCAGGCGATATCCCTAGCCATCTGTATTCGTTTAGTTTTGAGCTCAATCCAAGTAACGTAAATAATACATACACCATCGATTAGATGGCTGATGATTTGAGTATTATAGATTGGAGTAAAAAATACAGCCCACAGAAGGAGATCCATGAATACATGCAAGGTGTAGCGAGAAAGCACAATGTATACGAACAAACTCAATTTGAAACCAAAGTGGTCCGTGCAAGCTGGATTGAAGACAAGAAGAAATGGGAACTGGAGTTGCATCAACCCACATTGTACAAGGAGAACCAGATAACAAGCTGTGGGACGATCATACAGCCATGACATACAAGACCTTGACTGTACATGGTTTTCCCAATTACTTTACATTGCTCGGCCCTGGATCTGGTCTCGGTCACAATTCGATTGTTGACATTATTGAAAGGTAACTATAACAATCTTATTGAATGCAACACTATATACTGACACATCATTTACATACTGACAGCCAAATTGATTACTGTATCAAAATGATGAGCTACATGATCAGGAATCAAATCAAGAGCCTGGAACCCACTGAAAAGGCTCAAGAAGCATTTTCCAGCGATTTGCAAGCTCGGTTCAAAGGCACAGTCTGGCGTAGTGGGTGTGATTCTTGGTACATTAACAAGTATGGTGACATTCAGGTACTGTGGCCATCCACAGTTACTAGTTTTATAAAGATGCTTAAACATACAGATTACGAGGCCAATTATATGGAATAAAGCTTTGATGATGCATGTATTTACAAGATTATATCTATGTTGACTTATGCCAAATGGCCACGACTACCACTACCACTACCACTACTACCTGCAGTAAACGGTGATGGGGGGATAACTGCAGAAGTTGAATGGCTACTGGATCCTTCATTACTGGGCGCTGGCGTGCTCAACATGATTTCGACAGCTCTATTAAGATTGTTGTGTGCTGATGAAAGTGCTCTAGTAATCGTCTCTCGCGGATGATCAGGAAACATGGCTAGTAAAACTCTTGTGTGTTCAGGTGATGGTGGCTCCAGCTCTGATCCTGCTACATCTCTGCCAGTGATTGTGTCCAAGTATTCCTAACGTGAAAGGACCTTTACTACCAGACATGCAATTGTATGTAACCCACTACTTACCCTCACTGATGATGTGCCCTCTGTTGCTGCTGCTGAGACGGATGCCGTGTCTGATCTTGTGCTCGCACTTGTGGCGGTTGTCCCCCTTCTATTTCTTAGTCCAGCTGTCATGATACTCTCCATTGGCGGAATGCCTGTTACAATGGGTCGTTGACTGGGTGTTGTAGCAGCTGAGCGTGCAATAGGTGGCGACGCCAAGTAAGGCTTTACAAATCGAACCGTTAATTTCTGTATCCAGGCTGGGAATCGCCATTGCTTGATGTTTCCAATGTCTGTTCTGTACAAGGCTCCAGATAAGATACCGCACACTGCAGGAGTTAATGTTGCAAATGATTGCGAGAATGCCACTTGAAGCGCCAGAACATACAGGAACAGCTTGTTGCTCATAACAATGCCAAATACTCGAAACTGATATGTCACTGGAATAATTCGATGGTATTGATAAAGAGCCGAGAACATCAGCGCATAACTATGAACGGGGTTATCATGCATACTCGGTTCAACAGCAATTGGGCTACATACGGTCCACCAGGGATACTCTTTAATCCAATCTGTGCTCCAACAACAAGTGCTCCCAATTCCAGTAACGTTGATACTACTACGGATATAAAGAGGAAAGCCTATTTTTTGTATCAGTACATTGCTGCTCACTTGTCGACTATCCATTCAACATACGGTATATTTTGAGCTTCCATACTGTCTCTCTATCACTCTCAATGTATATAGCAGTAATGAACCGAAAAACACATCGCCTGAGCTCCCAAACGCTATTTGTGATGTCAATAATCTCCAGAACTAAGACAAAAAGCAAGTTGTTATGTATTTGGTGATTGACGCAAACTGCCAATTTATACCTGATGATGAATAGTGATGTGTGGAATTAGCTGTAGATGAAAGTACTGCTTGACGTTCATGATGGCAGCCAAGATGGAGCAAGTGCCCACAAACAGCACCAAGAATTTGGTTACTGGAACGTTGTAGAAGCCTACGAATATCATGCAGCCAAATAGTGAGCGCATTTCCTTATGGTTGACTGATATAAAGCACCATACCTGCTGGTCCAGTTGCCTGCATTTCTTTATATATAGTTTATACGAAAAGCGATTATATATAAAGGTGGTATATTAAGTAAACCAAGAGATACAAAGAAGAATAGCTCGAGGATGAACAAGAATCAGGCTTTCTGAGCCAAAGTCTCACCAATTACGAGCGCAATTCAACAATCACTATTTGCTTGTCACGGTAAATGGATCCTCATCATCAGCTCTTCTTTCCATTATTGTCTGTTTTATTTTTTCTTTGCTATTTACACATTATAAATTCAATCAAAATGGCCTCAAAGAAAAGACATATGATCCGTGGCGGCACTGACCAAGAAGATGCTTCTAACCTCAAGCTGGGAGAAGGTAACATCGCCTGAGAAGCATGTTGATGGGTACAGCAAATCTTAATCCATGTCATGATTACATAGAATTCGATGGAGCTCAATGTTTGTACATTTCAGAAGTTAGAATTATTCTCGAAGCACAGGAAGACTCGAAAGAAAATGGAACAGACACCAGACCTCGAACAAAGTAAACATGGATTAAACGTGGTTCGACATGCTGATGCTGATGATGGGAATTTATGTTTAGCGTGATGGCAAAAACCCTGGATTACGTTCGCGCCTTTAGTAGATTTAGCAACATTGAATCTGTGCGTGAGGTCAGACAGTAAGTTGCTCTTGAGGATCGACAGTTTGAGTGGATCGTTAAATCATCGACAGAGTTCTCGCAAAAGAAAATATGGCACAATTTGAAGTAGCACAGATCGCTAATCTATGCTGTGAGGATGCAGAGGAAGCTAAAGCACTTATTCCAAGGTAAGGAGGTTTGAACAAGAGATGGCGAACCAAGACGAGGATGTAACGGCAATCTGTAGTTTGGAAAACAAAGTAGAGGTCCCTGAGCTGCAGGAGATGTTGAGTCAAATGTTGACAATCAAAAAGTTTCAAGGTTAAAGTGCGTTGTTATCGTATGGATTCCAGCTATGAAATAAAATGTGTAAATGGTATTTTTTTTAAAAGAAGGCGGAGGCTTTATTTAGTAGAGGGTATCATTCATTTGAATGTATGTCAAAGCAATTGAGAGCATAGACATGCTGGGAATCGAAAACGTATAGTATGGTTTCTATTGGCTTTTTTTTCATTGCAACCCAAAGAAAGATCACATATTACTACTTCACCTCACTCCATGCTATTTAGTAATAATGAAAGCTAACGACTAAGCATGCTTTAACTACTTGATGTGGGATTTCCAATCTTTCTCGGATACGTTCATTTGAAGATAGTTTGGTAAAGATGGCTGACATAAAGATAACTAAAGTGGTTCCTGGCAGGTTCAAATTCGGTCAATCATCCTATTGCTATACCGGTACAACTTGTCACAGACCTTGGCACTGACAAGTGCCGTAGCTGGTGTAGTTGAAAACATCAGTTGTCTATTACATATGTTCGTGGCTCATGCTTTTATTTGTACTGAATGAAGTATCTGGTCAAAATAGGCCTTTCATTTGAAATTATACCTCACACATGCAGAATAAAGTCAAGGCTTGGAACTGATAAATTATAAGATGGGATTTCTGTATTGCAATCACTTTTCTGCATCCAAAAGCTATAAAGCGGCTCCCTTTTTTTTACTTTTTTCTCATATAGTCTGTCTCTTTCTTCTATTTGTATTCTACTTTGAATCAATCTTTAAAACGAGCTTTGTGTTAGAGCTGAGAATTGGAGCAGCTTTACCAGGCAACCATCTGTGAAGATGAGCGACCTTCCTGGCAAACGTAGAATAATTCAGCTTCCCAGGCACCTTTTCAGCATATGTAAAGAAGAGCTATACTTGGTTATTTATCAAAGGGATACATGTTAATTTAATCAGCACAAAAAGTGCTGTTTGTTATGATAAATGCGATGTAGGTATTTATACTAATGGATTCAGAGTAATATGAACTAATAGGTAGGGCCCCATTAGATGGGACAAAAGATGGACAAGATATATCAATGTTATATATGATATATTTCAATGCTATTTTATTTTGCTATAAGGTATGTTTCATTGTTGTCATCTTGGGTATCGAAGGTATACAATTATCTGCCAATCTAACTCTAGATACGGATATTGTAATTCTGATAGATCATATGTAGACGATGAACACGGAAAAAGAAGGTGAGCATAAATTTTAGCTACACTTAGTACTGAAACTGCTTTAGCATTGATAGTACATAATATAAGACGCTCACAGACGACTGATCCCCTAAACTTGACGAAAGCATTGGAAATTTTGAAGGACATCATCGTGGATGGTTATGATAAAGATGACCTTCTAACGTACGAAAGAATGCGGATTGGGAGATCAAAGACTGCATCAAAAAAAACGGTATTGCATATGTAAGAGATTTGTTTGTTAATTTGATAATTGCTTTAGCCAATACATATTTATTTAGGATGACCTGACACCAAGTTGGATACAGTACACCTTCGTTCTTCTTTAATTTCAAAACTGAACATGCCCCTGCCAGACAACACATTAGAAAGCTTTTTAGCTACAAGAGTAACAGGCATGTCCAAGTCAACAAGTGCGCCCGAATCTCTCACCGCTCAAGAAAAAGAAGCATTGGCAAGAAAATTCAGCGCGCTAATTGCTTCATGATGTGCTAAAAATGATGATCAAAGAACTCTCAAATGTTACAGCCCACTTGCGAACAGTAACTTTTATCACAAATGGCCGGCATGTCAACAAGCTAATTATGGATATTGCAAGCACCAACGTATTCAGATTGAGCAAAACCGATTCAGACACTTTCCCTTGTCAGTTTGAGTCTCTTCTCAGCATCAAGTCATGTTTGGATTTGATATGGGTCGGAAAAATACCATGGAGAGTAGTTTTTATGGTTGTTGAGGAATCCGCGATTGCAATTTTGAGCAGACGCTACTAATAAAAATTGTAAGATTACTATGTAAAAAATGGTAGTTGTATGTTTAGTTTAAGTTGTTGCGCAATATTCAAGAATCGAATGAATATCGTACAGCAAGAGACTTGAAATTAGTAGTATCATTAGAATTCCCTTTGAATTCTGTATCAAACTCATATAAACTTGAGGAAATGGTTGCTATCAAGAATCGCTTGATTTTAAGTGAAGAGGCTTTGAGGACGCAAAAATCGTGCCCGTCAATTGATATGCCATTTCCTTTTTTGGCTTTGGTTTCGTTTATTGTGTAATGGGCCGCTACAACTGCTGTGTTATTATTGGTGACCACTTTTGACCTCAGTTTAATTCCAGCTGATATTCCCCCCGTTTTCGTATTCATTTTGTACTCATTTTACAATGCTTTTACTCAAAAAACGATAGCTTTACAGCCGCTGAAAGTGCCTGTTTTTGTTATAACACGCGTCAATTAATTTGAAGAGACCTAGCTGATGGTATTACAGTAAGTTTCGCTGGCGACTGCGCACGCAGGGTAGTATATATACAGTAGCTAATCTTTTCTTTTTTCTTTTTTACAATAATAGAATTATTTCCCCGTTGGTCAGCTCCTGGTTATTATTGCTTGCTGCCTCGTCTATGGTGTACCTCTTGTGGTCTGAAGCTGCCTTTACAAATGATATGATAAGAGTAAGTACTACTGGCAACGACTACGTACTTATAGTTGTTGGGTACTACAGTACTGTAACACTAATATTTCTTTAATATTCGAGAACACGTTTGTTATTCTGGTCTACTCCTTGTTGGTCTTGTTTGTCTCGTACTATATCAATTAGCACTGGTGTTGGTAAGTCATTCGTGCTATGGGTAAATATATTCTATCGCTTCTCTTTCGGTTGCGACATGTAACATTCATTGAATGCTCATATTGCTTCTTTTTCGCATCGACGCAATACTCTGTTTTGCATTGCTGCGCTTTTTCCTCTTTTTCTATTGATGGCTGTAATCAGATTACGGTCAACAACTTTTGTTGCGTTGTCTCTGCTTTCATGTGGAACACATCACGATGATCATACATTCTTGTACACTTGTGTAATTGTATTGTTACTGCATTAGCAGATGATTATACATGTGGTTTTATTCCTTAAAGTTGATGCTTCACATGAAACAAGCAGGCCAAGCACTGTTGTTGTTATTGTTGTTCTATACTTGCATTATCATTGTGATACTACGTGGTTACCATGTTGCTTTACATGTCTCCATATCATACATGATGCTTGTATCTCGTATTATTGCCATAGCAATGATTCGACTTTCCTATCTTTTCAATGCTTATTCGCATCGCCTCATCCGTGGTGCTGCATGTATCATATGCTTTTCTTTGACTCGCTTCTTGAGTTCTTTTCTTGCATACTCACTTGTGTGAGTCCTTTTTTATTGATTTCTTTTCTTTGTTTACTTCTTTTTATATTTCTTTGAAGCACACACCTTTTACGTTGTGTGGATGTGCCTATTGCTGAAGCTCAACGAGAACTTATTATCCGGGACTGGAGGTAAATAGGCTGCTTCCAACTTGATTATTGTCACTTACTTGGTGGTAATGGAGGGTCTCAA
>JAXQGS010001001.1:0-12099 GCA_037040325.1 Mucor sp. M7501 | reverse complement strand
GCCTTGGAGCGCCA
The DNA here is from genome assembly GCA_037040325.1 of Mucor sp. M7501. NCBI lineage: Eukaryota > Fungi > Mucoromycota > Mucoromycetes > Mucorales > Mucoraceae > Mucor > Mucor sp. M7501. The sequence continues at coordinate 12,085 of JAXQGS010001001.1, read as the reverse complement.
TCGCATGTGGCATTTCAACCTCTGCGTAGGCATTCAGAACCCTTACTCCTCGCTGAACCTGTCTATGATGAGGCCCCTCCATTCCACGCCCCAAGGCATCCGCGAGCGAGTCAGCAAGTGCATGCTGTATGAAAAATACGCGCTGGAGGACGTGAAGCAGGTAAAAACGCGCGCGCCTTTGGTACCTCGAGTGTGCAGTCTCTAATCTCCCGTGTGGTAGCCTTTGCAGGACCAGCAAGCAGCTATCTGGCGAACAGAGGACTTTTCGTTAAACATCTATCCACGCATCAGAGACAAGATGTTCCAGACAGCAAAAACACACGACAGCCAAGACAAACTAGAATGGCAGCTGTTTGTCAATGTGCCCGACGACACGCAACTGGACTCCTCCAGCTGGTTTTGCAGCAAGTTTGGATTTGACAAGGAATTCCACAGCAGAAAAGACAGATACCAGGATTTCGACATCACCACTCGCATGATCACGCCTAGCAGCACACTGCCTAGCAAATGGGTGGACGAAGCAGGCGCCATCATATTCTCACTGCCTGAGTCCAAAGAGTGCAAAACGCCGCAGGAAATGTAAGCTGGATAGCGGCCATGTGTAGGATAAAACAAGACGACTAACACGCACACACACACTAGTGACATGTACTGGAGCGAGAACAAGAAGAGACTGGATAAATTAACAGCAGACTTACAACGATATAACCCTGGAAAGCAGATTCCAATCCTATTTACATATTTCCCTGATACAAGCAACACAGAGTCCACACTAGAAAAGGTAAATACCAGCGTGAAATTGGATGCCATGAGAGATGCTGACTAGCTGCCAATATAGATACCAACATATTTGGGACTCGACACAAACAGATCCATCAGTGATTACCACTTTTTATTCATGAATCCTCTCACAATTGCCACCCGCATTATGGATGAGGTTAATTGGCTGAGCACACATTCTTCTACAATTGAATAAAAGCCTGTATATTTGAACCATTACTACTATTACTACTACTAATAGCATTTAGGGCATTATTAAGGTCGTAAATAAGTGCATGCAGTTCATATAGTTAGACCTCAAGGACAGCCTTTCTCATTATTGATCAAATATGGCCAATCCGTGCCGATGCCACATAGCAGATAAGAGACGGTGACCTAATCTTTACAAAATCTTGAATCTCTATCTGTTGAAGCTTGTCAAGTAAGCAAAGTGGCTTTTTCCATTCGTGCAAGTGAATCAATGCTGCAATGATGATGCTCATTTTATGCAGATAAGATCAAAGTTATTCTGATCAATATCAAACATAAAACTCATATAACAAGAGGCGATGATAGCCGCAGTGATCTGTGCCATCTCTTAATGCTACCCAATTCTCTTGGAATCAAAATGATAAGTCTAGTGGCCTATGGATCATTTTCAAAATAATAGCATTTGCCTGTCGGAGGTGCTTCCTTCAAGAAGCTCCTTTGAGCCATCTTATTGTGCACACCTTTCTTCCTCTTTCCTCTTTTAAAGAGGCAAGAAAAGCATATCTATCTCCAAATTTTTAAGAAGGAGCAGTAGAAGATACAGCCAAATTTTAAAAGAGGCAAGAAAAGCATCTTTATTTCGAACTTCCTTAAGAGAGAACAAAAAAGAATTCAGATGTAAAGTATTGCAACCTGCTCGAACCACACAATCGCCATCTTGACCTGAAGTTGGTCTGGGAAAATGAGATAAACAAGTTCGAAGCTGCTCATCCCGAAATCAAGGTGGGTATCATTCTTTCATTTAAGATGATATATATTTGATACTAACGCTCGCCAACAGATCACCAAAGACTTGTATTGCGTTGACTTCACCGACTTCCAGATCCATCGTGCAGTGGTAAGATGTCCTATTTGTCTGTGCTTTAGCCCTCTTTATTGATCTCTCGTATAGCACATGAACAACAATCATATCAAGAGGGATGTAGCGATAACTCAAACAAACGCTGTTGATAGTCTATTGGCCGAGCAGGTGAGAGTTTGCGCGAGAGAAATCTTACGCGCCCGCTGGCTTACCCATCTCTAAAATAGGATGTGTTTCAAGAGAGTAGCAAGATGCTCGGTTCAACCAATATTGCTGTTCTCAACAAGCTGAAGAGTATGAAACAAAATCTGAAGTATGGGTCAGCTATTCATCATAGCATGATTTGATGTAAGCTTGCCAGATTAAAAGGCGAGGCTTATTGTACAGCTACTGAACGGCATCAGGACATTGTTGGCCGGTTTGGATAAGTTTTTATTGACTTGATTTTATCTGGTTAAAAGCGACACTAGCTACTTGTTGTAGCGACCATCGCAGGTGTGATGGAATTCCCAACACAGAGATCGCAACCATTTTGGCCAAACTACGATACACCCTGCAAAGCGCCTCCAAGATCATCTTCATGCAGCATAGAATCCCTGATTCCACAATCCATTTCTACTGCAATTTGTTGAGCTGTGATCCCTCGGACAAATCTATAGTGACAAAACGCAAGTTCAGTGTCCACTGCATAGAAAGGAGTAAGTACTTGGTAAAGATATCTGATGAATTGAAAGGTAACACATGCATTGGTAACTATTAGCCTACTGTACTACTCCATCATTGATCTGGTCACCTCAAGCAAGAAGCAAGCCATTCGCCAAGCACTCAGTGACACTCAAATCAAGCAGCATCGTTCTGAAAAGAGAGCTGAATTCAAGACTGATCAAGAAGTGGTGAAGTTTGTCAAGAACTTCATGAAAGCAAGCGAAGACAAGCCTCTCATGAATGCTCTCAAGGACACCGAGGCACCTACAAAAGCCTTGCCTAATGGCACTTCCTTCACGCTTCTCAAACAAGCTGTTTATAAGAGGAACAATATTTGGTAAGTATAAAAGATATCTTTTTGATGTTTCTTGAAGGGATATCATACTAATATATCCTTGTATCAGCGCTAGTGCTCTCCTGGCCGATGTCAACAAATTTGCTAGTGCCTGGAATGAAGTGGAATACACATTCTTCTTCATTTGCCCTCTTTTGACGCAAGCATTACACAACATACCATTCGAGTTCAAGCTCGGTGAATCGCGCTGTCAAGAATGCAGATGGTGATAAGGCTGCTGACTCTGGACCAAAGATTGGTATCAGCATGTACCACAAACGCTTAGAACTTGCCGTAGGTGTTGTTGAGGTATCTGGACGAAAAATACAAGGTTAACAAGAACCACTACTTGGGCGACAGAAAGAACGTTTGTAACATCCATCTGGAAGGCCCAGTTGCATTGAGAGCAGCCACACCTCTGCCGAACATTGCCAGTATACTTCAAGTATTTGAAAGCACCAGTCAGCAAATATGATGCAAACAAGATATTGTTTTATCACTGTAGAAAAGGCGGAAGATCTCAAAAGAGGAGAGCAACCTAAAGATAGAAAGAAGATGGCATCCAAGTTTACCAGAACCAGATGCACATCTGTAGCCTTGCAAGAGCCACAGATGTCTACTATGTGTTTCTTTGCGAAAAAACAATCGACATCCCCATCTCTACCGGCCTCGTCTGTACAACGAAATGGTCTCAAAGATTGATGATTTCTTAGAAGCTAGCTTTGAACATGGTGCTCCCTTTTGCTCAAATTCAGATGCCACGTCGCCCAATGTTTCCCCCAAGAAGCGCAAGCAGAAATCCTTCATCTCTTCCTCATCTCCAAGTGCACTGCATAGCATATCCACTCTTTTATTTGCATCTTAATAATAAAGTATACAATATCCCAAGTACCATCTACTATACAATATGATGGCTACGAATTAAATCTTGATTAAATTACCACCACCAAAATCCTTTTCTCTTCCATCTTTTACTGAAACAACGATGATGATTTATTATTTAAATGAAACAAGCTGATGATAAGAGTGCGTAAATAGAGATGAATTCAATGGTAAAAGCAACTACTCTTCCTTGACGATTTGAACGACGAGATCACCAGAGTTGAGGGAATCACCCGTTTGAGCGACAACACGGTCAATTCTACCAGAGATGGGAGCAGTAACTACAGTTTCCATCTTCATGGCACTCAACACTGCAATTTGTTCGCCCGCCTTGATCAATTGACCTGCCTTTGCCTTGACTTCAATAACCACACCTGACATGGGAGCAGCGACATCTCCAGGCTTGCCAGGATTAGCCTTCTCGCGAGTGACGACCTCGACAGCTAAAGCAGTTCATATGAGTCGAATGCACTTTGTTTCGTTTCAACCACAACTTACCAGCATTGGTGTCTACGATACCAACCACACGAGCTTCACCGTTCAGCTCGAAATAGACATCACGCTTACCAGTGGCATTCAATGGACCCACAGCCAACAGCTTGATAATCAATGTCTTGCCTTCCTCAATCTCCACCTGGAACTCTTCTCCAATCTCGGGCTTGGACAAAAAGTAGCGAGTAGGAATGACTGACAGATCGCCAAATTGACCCACCGTTTCACGGTAATCAGCAAATACACGAGGATACAGTGCAGCAGAAATCACATCGTAGTCGCGGATGTTGTTGCCATACTTGGCAGTCAATTCAGCCTTGAGTTGTCCGAGATCCAAGGGCTGCAAAGTGGCACCAGGACGATCATTGATAGGGGGCAAATCACGGATAATGTTGGAGCGAAGAGGCTCGGGGAAGCCGCCGTAAGGTTGGCCCAAATAACCTTGGAAGAACTCGACAACAGATGTAGGGAAAGACAGAGACGAGGCTCGCTCCTCTACATCCTTGCCGCTGAGGCCATTGGACACCATGAACTGGGCCAAATCACCCACCACTTTAGAGGAGGGAGTGACCTTGACAAGATCACCGCAAAGCTTGTTGGCTTCAGCATAGGCCTTTTTGATTTGAATCCATTGCGTGCCCAAGCCGAGTTGTTGGGCTTGGAACATGAGGTTTGTGTACTGGCCACCAGGCATTTCATGGTCATAGACACCCGAGTCAGCAGACTTGACATTGGCCTCAAAGCAAGAGTACAAGAGACGGGCCTGTTCCCAGTACGAGTTGAGAGCGTGCACATTCTCCATGCTGATACCGGTGCCCATGTTGGTTTGCTCGAGGGCAGCAACAAGCGCACCCATCGCGGGCTGAGACGTCATGCCAGACATGGAGTCAATAGCAGCATCCACAATGTCAGCACCGGCAGCAGCGGCAGCCATCATGGAAGCCACGCCAGTACCAGCAGTGTCGTGCGTGTGCATGTGGATAGGAAGGTCAGGGAACTTTTGGCGCAGTGTGCTCACCAGCAAAGTAGTGGCAGTAGGCTTCAGCAGACCAGCCATGTCCTTGATGCCCAGGATATGGATGCCTTCATTGACCAACTGCTGTGCCAAGTCGACATAGTACTCCAAGGTGTATTTAGTACGAGTCTTGTCAGACACATCGCCAGTGTAACAGATGCTGGCTTCCACAACACCGCCAGCCTTCTTGACAGCATCAATACCGAGCTTCATGTTTTCAATGTAATTGAGAGAATCAAACACACGGAAGATGTCCATACCAGCCTTCACAGCCTTGTCGCAGAACTCGTAGACGACATTGTCGGGATAAGAGGTATAGCCTACCGCATTGGCACCACGAAGCAGCATCTGGAAGGGAATATTGGGCACTGCCTTGCGCAGCTTCATGAGACGATCCCAAGGGTCTTCGTGGAGGAAACGCATCGACACATCAAATGTAGCGCCACCCCAGCATTCGAGAGAAAAGGCGTTGGAGAGACCGTGGGCCGTGGTCTCTGCAATACGCAACAAGTCAATAGTACGAACACGTGTGGCCAGCAAACTCTGATGAGCATCACGCCATGTCGTATCCATGATCAACACACCGGGATGGGCACGAACAGCCTTTGCAAATCCCTCAGGGCCCTGATCCAGAAGCACCTTGCGCCAGCCTTCGGGAGCAGCAGTGGTGGGATCAATGTTGCTGCCTTGAGCATCCACCAATACGGGCACATCAATCTCGTGCTTGTATGTAGGCTCGCCTACTTGACCCTTGACTTGAGATCCATTCACAACAACATCGCCCAAATAGCCCAGCATACGTTGAGCACGGTTCTGATACTGCACCAGCTCAAACAAGTCAGGCGTATCATCAATAAACGTGGTCCAGCAGTTACCAGTCATGAAGGTAGGGTAGGTAACCAGACGCTGCAAGAAAGGGATGTTGGTCTTGACACCACGGATACGGAACTCAACCAGGGCACGGACAACCTTTCTGCGAGCCACTTCATAAGTGGAACCAGTACAAGTGACCTTGACGAGCAAAGAGTCGTAATGAGGAGTGATAACAGCACCGGCAAAACCCGCACCACCGTCCAAACGAACACCGTTGCCACCTGAAGAACGGTAGACTTCAATCTTACCCGTGTCAGGCTGGAATCCCTTTTCAGGGTCTTCTGTGGTCACACGGCACTGGATGGCGTAACCTCTTTGACGGATACGCTGCTGTGTCAGACCGAGTTGAGGCAGCAAGGCACCAGCAGCAATCTGGATCTGCGCGGCAACGATATCAATGCCAGTGATTTCTTCCGTGATGGTGTGCTCCACTTGAATACGAGGGTTGATTTCAATGAAGTAATGGCGGTTCTGATCATCGACTAGAAATTCAGCGGTACCTGCATTCTTGTACTTGACAGCCTTGGCAATCTTGATGGCGTCGTTGAGGATGGCTTCACGACACTTGTTGTCCAAGTTCTTGGCAGGCGCAATCTCCACCACCTTTTGATGGCGACGCTGAACAGAGCAATCACGTTCAAACAGATGAACAACATTACCAGCACGATCAGCAAGCAGTTGAACTTCGATGTGGCGAGGTTTATCAAGGAAACGCTCAATGAAGACGGTGCCATCACCAAAGGCAGAGAGTGCTTCAGACTTGGCACGGTTGAACGAGTCCTCCAACGACGCTTCATCGCGGACGACACGCATACCACGGCCGCCACCGCCCATAGCAGCCTTGATGATGATAGGGAACCCGTGCTCCTTGATGAAGGCTCTGGCTTCAGTGAACTCGCTGACAGGACCAGGTGTTCCTGGCACGACGGGCACTTCACAGTTCATGGCTAGTTTTTTTTTTACACCGAGTAAATATCACGCTTTCAGATTGGCACACACACACACACACACACACACACACACACACGTATGTTTTCCACTTACCAATGGTTCTTGCCTTGGTTTTATCACCCAAGCTGTCAATGACTTCAGGAGAAGGGCCGATAAATGTGATGCCAGCCGCTTCCACCTTGCGGGCAAATTCAGCATTTTCAGACAGGAAACCGTAGCCCGGATGGATCATGGATACATTTCTCTCCTTTGCGATTCTGACAATCTCGTCTTGAGCCAGATACGCACCCACAGGCGTGAATTGACCCAGTTGACCCAGTTGATAAGATTCATCGGCCTTTGTAAAAAGAAACCAACAACGATCAGTGTCAAACCCCTTTGAATGAAATTGCGACTTCTGACTCACCTTGTAGCGATGCATAGATAATCTGTCTTCATTGGAGAAGATGGCGACTGTTCTCATGGATAACTCGTGTGCTGTACGGAAGCAACGAATGGCAATTTCCTAAGTAGCAAGCATGTCAGTCGTGTCCCCCTTTTTTTTTCTGTCTGATCCAAGAGAGCACTTACACCACGGTTAGCCACCATCAGCTTACGAAGGTTGCCCATGACTTCACTGTTTCTACGAATAGTCTCAACAGAGTGCTCGCGTACAGGCTGGTGAGCTTGCAGATGCTGCTGTGATTGAGGTTGTGACATCCTGCAACATGAGCGCGTTAATACCCTGACAATGCCTTGCTGAAAAAGTACCGTACCTTTTTTTTTCAATAATAATATAAGAAGAAGAAGAAGAAGAGTTAAAAAAGAAGAAAAAGGAAAACGACGAAGGGGGGCAATAGATATAGGAGTTCCAGCGAAAAAAAGACGAAACTTGTTTCAGAAGAGGATTCAATGCCACAACAACAAAAAGCAATGATGATGAGCATTATTTTGACTTTTAGACCCAGTGACATGGCGAAAAAAGATAAGCTCTGCATATCCAAGTTTCGTTGGTTCTGCTGAGGCAAAAAGATGGAAATGCCAGTAGATGGCATGCCAGATGCTGCAGACAGCCATCTTGATTCACTTTGGCTCTATACACGCACATGCCTGGAGGCCAGCAAGCTTGGAACAGGATGATTCCCCCCAAGAGAACATTACACAAAAAGTTCGTTTATTGTTGGATGATTACACTATTTTACAAATATTTTAATTTCGCCAGCCATGGTTTGTGTTACCAGTTGCACCAAAAGATCGTACAACGACATCACTGGCCATCAGCGAACTATGCTCCAGCAAAAAGAACTCGAGATCCTGCCACCCTCCACCCACGCGAATCAGCACCTTGTTATTTTTGAACTGGCCTCCCCGCCGGTCAGCATAGGTCATCAGTTTGCAGGTGTACATCTTCTTGCCTCCCATAGAAGACATGCTCAGCTCGTTCCCAAAGTAGTATCGTCCAGGCTGCGCTCGTTGGCATTGTATAGATATTGGACTTGCATTGACAATGTGTGCTACTTCTACATCCAAAGCGTCTTTGGGGTCCGGTCGATAGACGCAATCATCTCGCACGGATATGTCGGGTTTTCTGTGGCTGACATATTTGGGTATAGGTGGAACGGGTGGTAGCTTCTGTTGCTGTCCATAACGGCTAGTGGGTGTTTTTGGTCTGGGTATCAGGGAGGGCGTGACCGAACGCTTGCTAAAGCTGGGCGACATGGTCCGTGTAGATATATCGCCCATGCTGCTTTTGGATCGCACGCCACCAGCGCCTGCTGTGGGGCGTCTGTGTGTCGGTGGGTTGGGTGTTTTGGATCGTGCTGTCGTCGTCGCTGCCGTCGCTGTTGCGGGCCGTGTTCCCAGGCTGCTGGGCGATCGCTTGTTTGCTGTAGCAGCTGTGTGGGGTTTACTTAGTTTCATCAAGTCGACGCCGTAGTCCCTCTCGTCAGCATCGTAGAAATCCTCTTGTTGCGTTGTGAGTGTGCTGCTGTTTCGGGTCGGTCTTGGGGTCTTTGTTTGTCTCTTTGGTGGAGGGGATGATCCAACAGATGATGAATCGGATATACTGCCTCGAAGTAGAGACTGCTGATAGTACTCGGTTTGCGGGCTATTTGGTATGCTCTTGCGAGGCGAGGACCGGCCCAGTGCGTGGTTTGGGGTAACACTGCGCACACGGCCCCATTCATGCTGTCTCTCATTCGACGGCTCAGGCGTGCGGTATCTTATGCCCCGCCATCGACTGTGGTTGCTGTTGGAATCCGTGGGGCTGCTGGAGGCCGAAGACATGGAGGACGATGACGAGAGCATGCGTTCCGTCTCTGCCAAATCCCTCATTCGCAATTCATCCATGACTTCTTTCAAATGGTGCCATCGCTGCAGCATCGAGTCATGGCGCTGCGATGTTTGGTTGTCTCTTGATGCTCTTGCGGAAATGCCATTGCCGAGCATAGCCAGCATGCGGTCAATGCTAGGCGTGTAGTACTTGTATTTGGCCTCGAAGCTCTTTTCCACAGATCGAAACTTTTCCTTGTCGACTGGCGGCGGTGTGTTTGGCGGCGATGCTTTGGGATGCAGCCTCAGAGCCTTTGAAAACTTGTCAAATGCGGATGTGGGTGTTGCTGGCAGTTGGGTGGCCTGCCAGTCTCTCATGTGCTGAATCAGCGAGTAGCACTGGACGACAGAGCGGTCCAGCCCATCAATCATCACGTCTACTTGGTCTGCCACTCTTCTGAACACTGTCAGCCAGCGATCCTCCTTGTGCTCCCACTTCAATTCGTCTCGTTCGTACTGCAAGGAATCCCATTTGTCTTTTACTTTGTCAAACCTCTTTTGCAATACCGGATCTTCTTGTTGCGCCATACGGTGGTACATGTGTTCCATAGTGTTGAATAAGGGCTCGAATACCGCATCCAAATCCGCCATGGCTTGATCATCCTTGTGCTTGGTCGTTTCACTATCACTGTAGAAGCTGTTTGTGCTTTCACTACCGGCCCTTTCCGACAGAGATGACGTCGGCACTGCTGCATGATGTTTCTTCTCCTGAAAATCAAACAGCAATACAGACACATCGTCCATTTGCGCAAGGAGTTGATTTAAGGTTGATGCGACAGAGTGTGTTTCTTGCGATGCAAAGACTTGTTTCTTGACGGATGCCAGGAAATGCTGCAGACTGGACCATTCCGACTGGATCTTGGTGGTTGTCATGTAGGCGTTGTTTGTGGGGATCAATTCGCTAATGTCTGGCAGCGTCTGAATGAATGGCTCTAGTCTTTCCATTGCTAGTTCCAGTGGCTTCAAGTCTTGGTTTTGCACATGCTGTCTTTGCACATTCTGCTCCAATGTAAAGACTGCCAAATGGACGGATTGCAACCAATTTGCTAGCTGTGAGGTAACTGTTGGAAATAGGCTGTTGAGATCAGCTTCTGATAGAGAATCATGATATTGGAATAGCATTTGGACTTCCTTATCTGGAAGCCCAACTTGATCTATTGCTGTGGTTGCCATGGTTGCTGACAGTCAAGAAAAATATCCTATAATGAGTAGTAGAAAAAGAAATAGATATTAAATATTATAGTATACAAAAGAAAATGAAAAAGCAAGGAAAATGGTGAAAGAAGAGAAAAATTAAGGAACAATATAAATAGGGAAAAAAGAAAGGGGTCCAAAACACACACACACACAGAAAGAGAAAGTGAGAAGGTGAAATAAAAAAAAAAAAAAAAGAACACACACACACAAATATACAGAGATCACATTTGTTTATTCATGTATACAGTAGAATGTAATCTAGGGTGAATGTACCTTGGGTATAGACTGTATGGTATACAGATGTGATATTTCAAAGTTATCAAAGAAAGAGTAAAAAGTACCCAGAAAGAAAAAAGAGTGAAAAGTGGCCAATTTAATAAAATTTAGTATGTAATTCACACCATCTCATTATGTTACACGGGGCAAATCCTCAACAACAACAAACAACACCGCGTGTCTTTTTTGTTTGATAAATATACAGGAGTGTAACTGCACCACTGGTTGCCCCCCCCCCCGCTTCTCTTTGCCTCTACATTTTGTGTATACTGATTTGCAGATCAAACTATAATCCAATCCTACATTTAACTTTATTGTTCTCCATTTGGGAGATCAATGATGCATCAGGCGCTATTTAGGATTTGGGAAATTAGCGTAAATGTTGTACCCAGTTCTGTCTCTACCGTTCATATAACTCAACACAAAACTTACTGCTAGAAGAATCGCATTTCTTTGGCTGGATTGGATCCAATTTCGAGAGACTCAACGGAATTCATTCGATTTTGAAAATGAATTCCTTACTCTCATTAGCAATTACAAACAGAATTTCATAACAACATAGTCCATGAACTAATGCCTACTTGTGTTTTTTAACGATAAAGGCAATTAACTGCAATAATGAAATTGTAACCCATTTATCATAAGCCAGACTTTGTCTTGAGCTATTTTTATCAATCTTTTAGACGGCACATTTGTTCTTGTATTCATTGTACCTTATTTCCATGGCTAATAACATCTCGATATTTAGTTAATTCTAAAACAATACAGTACTGACATTATCCAGTATCGAAATTGATACCTTCGATCCCTAGTTTATGGGTGCTAACACTTATATACATATATATGTATGTAGGAAATTAACATCTCTTCATGATCAATGAATACTCTTTGCTATTAAAGATTCAAAACATCGACTTTTGTGTATCTGATATTGACAATAAAGGTTCTGATTGCCATTTAGACAAGTTTTACGAGCACTACCCCTACAAATAAATATCTAATCATCATTTTGTCATTATATGAAGAATGAGTAACCAAGCAAATTATTACTCATCGACATCGTCTTCAACAAACAGAATTTGACACGCACAAGTCAAACAAAGTACTCCAAACAACTTGAGCTTAAAATACAACTACCATTCACATAGTAATCCAATGACTTTTACTAGTAGCATCTGCTCCTCAAAATCATCAATTTCATAAATCCACCCTTTACTCA
>JAXQGS010001000.1:0-12544 GCA_037040325.1 Mucor sp. M7501 | reverse complement strand
CTCCGGGAATCGAACCCGGGACCTCTCGCACCCTAAGCGAGAATTATACCACTAAACCAAGAAACCTCAGATGATATTTTGGTTTGCTAAAGCATATATAGCTATCAGCAAAATTCTTTGCTAAATATCACGTGATTTATCTTTCAACAAGCCGTGGGGTGTAGGCTTCTTCAATGTTAATGAACTATTGAATCTACAGCAAACTCAAGACTTTAGTCATGTAAAGCATAGAAAAAGTAGGCTTTATTAAGCATTAAAATTACACACAACAGCATAAGTCTGATCATCAATGACAGCTTCAACTCGAAGCTCAACTTCACCAAAGTACATCTAATCAAATGCTGTCAATAACAAACCTCTCTTAAAAACAAAATAATGTCCTACCTTAATTGTCAAGGGTACAGGATCTCCATGCTTGACATTTGGCAAAGTAGGCATTGGGATCTCAAAGTCAAACACTTTGCGTACACTGGTTGTTGGTGTGGAGATGGTATATCTGGGCTCCGTTTCGCTATCTGATGCAAAGAAAGTACATGCTGTATGACTAGGATAATAGGTGGTATAATTGCGAGAGATGCAGCTGTCAATGTCTGTAGTACCATACAATTAGTAATGATATCGACCAAAGCCTCACCATAAAAAAAAAGAACACTTCTTACCTAGAGGTTTTCCACGTTCTACATAGGTGGAAAATCTATTATCGCAACGTACACTTCCATCTGGTCTCACAACCTTGTATTCAATAGGATCGACATTTGGATCAAAGATGTTGGTGATTTCAATGCCATACCAGAATCTGGGTATACGAGTAGCAATTTTGGAGGGATGCATACCAAAGATAACCGCGCCTCGAGCCACAGCCATTTCTAATCATGTTCATAAGTATGACTATCAAGAGGAAAAAACAAATGATGTAAACTTACCAGGACGATCTGGTTGCACAATTCTGATGTTTTCGGGCGAAAACTCCTTTTCCATTTGACTGTAGAGATATGCAGAAGAACCGAAGCCTCCAACCATGAAAATTGCCTTGAGGTTTGTTGTATCCTTTTGTAAATCGCGGCAGAGTTGTACAACTTCAGAGATGACAGGATCGAATACGTGCTTTTTCAGCTCTTGTTTGGTAAATGTCATGTTGCCTTCGTCTAATCCGATGGAAGGCTCAGTTTTTGTAACCAAATCAAAGCCCATGGAAATGTCAGAATACAAATCGTCCGTGCCGTCGAATAAAGGCTTCAAATTGTCTATTAACAACAAGTCAACACCACGCATCCATACACTATCAGTAAATGTGATACTCACCCACAAAAATGTCCATCATATGGTCGAGTGGAGCGTCTGGAATCTCAATGGCACCATTAGGAGATCGTCGAATCACCTTTTTCAACTTTTTTCTGAGGTGCTTTCGAAAGTTTCTATCGATAAAGGTGGAGCCACAGGATTTACCCAAGCCCTTTGTACTCTCTCTGAATTTTCGGTTTCCAGCTGCATCCATTTCAACTCTGAAAACAATCAAATCCACAGTTCCACCACCAGCATCGCAAATCATAAACTCGTCTCCATGTTGCATGTTGAATTTGTCGCAGGTCCTTTCACAGTAAAGAGCAGCAGCCTCGGGCTCAGAGATAAGCATCAGTCGATCACGGTGATCCGAGGCGTTGATGATACCAGATTGAATAGCGGCGTCTCTCATGATTTGCTTGGATTTGCCAGACCACATGGCAGGTACTGTTAAGCAAAAACGAGCTTGCTTTTCAAAATTTTGATGAAATCCCTTCTTGGTCATGTCCACTTTGACGTAGGCAAAAAACTTTTCCAAATAGTCAGAGATGATGTCTGTTGCTGTCAGGTCCAGTGGCAGTTGTCTGACCACGCCCTCTAAATTGTCATCGAGGTAGAGCTTGAACTGTTGCAGGATAGTGATGTTTGGATATTTTGACTTGCCAGCCTTTGCAGATCTGCCCCATTGAATCAGTTTCTACGCAGGAGGATTAAGACTATGCCATAGCGTGTTGTGTATAGTTACTACTTACGTTATCATCCCTATTGTACAGCTGTAACAGTATAAATAATGAGAGCACGACCTTGTTACAAGAGTTTATATACTCACACAGATAGTGGGGCACTGGATGGCGAAACAAGAAAAGGCGCATCTTGTTAATGACTCCATATTCCTTCATAACGTCTCATATTACAATACCTTGGGATAACTGTAGTCTGGTTGACCAGGCCTATGTTGTTGATTAACAGATGCAAAAAGTCTGTTTCGACCAGTTTACTCACCATTTGCTAATGTCTGTAATCTCATTATCGTTCATGTAGGCATATGAAGCCCCTGAAAAAGTTGTACCTGAATAAAGTGTAGCGATCAAAAGTCAGCGCGTTGTGTGATTCAGATCCTGCGCACGGATGGCTTACCAAAGTCGATACCAATGACTATAGGAAAGTCTTTATCTGGGAAGGGTGCAACCATGACACTGTAAAGAAAAAAATATGAAAAAAAAGAGAGAGAGAGAGAAGGGAAAAAAAGAAAATAGGATGGGCAACCTGTTGGCTTATATCACATACATACTCCAGGTGTTACAAAAAAGCATTTAGCCACACTGTTTGGTGTAACTGGATCCCGACTGAAAATGTGAGTGTTGTTGAGCAAAGCATGCTTCAATGTATACCTGGTGAAATATACACCCTAATGCCCTGTAATCCAAGAGATTCCCTGCATTTTATCAGCTGCTGATGTGATGACTGAGAGCTTTTCTGATCTTTTCAATGATGACCCTTCTCGTATAGTTGAGTAACATTATGCGGCGATTCAAGTAAAAGCAGTATAATATCCAAGGACTATATAAAAGGAACAGGTCTCTTTCAATTTAATCGCTCTTTTCTTCATTCAACAGCACCACAGCAAGAAAGAGATGATAGGCACCAAGGAAAACTACAAGGTGGTAATTTCTTACGATTTTGGAACCACATTTTCAGGTGCTTCGTATGCGTTTACTCACAATACCACACCTGAAGTATTTGATGTACAAAAATGGTAACATGGCACACATTTTGTTGATTATTTTACCATACTCAATTGACGATTGCAGGCCTCACAAAGGTGGCAGCTTCTACCCCAAGACGCCCTCTATATCAGCATACAAACGCTCAGATCCTGCTACTATGGTCGAGTGGGGCCATGGTGCCAAGAAGTTAATGCTTAAACCACAAGCTGCCAAGGAAAACATAATTTTGTCAAACTTCAAACTCAATCTCGATGAGTCTCTGCATAGGGGCATCGCTGAGAACCACAGGTAAATCATGCCGTCTATTACAAATGGCCTCGCTTGCTGACACGACATTCAGATCGCCAATCAGCAACATTGCAGACTACTTGAAAGCACTACACAAACATGTCTTGGAAGATGTGACCAAGGGTTTCGCCAAGAACTACGATCCTGACACCTTTCGCTATTGCTTGACTGTACCAGCCATGTGGTCTGATCTCGCAAAGCATTCAATGCGAAAAGCAGCTGTGATGGCAGGACTGATCAAGCAGAACGACCCGCAGGACAGGCTAATACTGATATCAGAGCCGGAAGCTGCTGCCTTGTACTGTGAACGCATGTGCGAGCAAGTCAACTTGAAGAAGGGGGATCGCATGTTGATCTGTGATGCGGGTGGTGGCACTGTTGATCTGATTGTGTTTGAAGTCATTGATGACAGAATACAGAGCAACAACCGACTAAAGGAGGTAACAAAGGGTATTGGTGAAAGCTGCGGCAGTGTCTTTCTGGATGAAAAGTTCAAGGCGTTGATGCAAGAGAAGCTGGGTGACCAAGCCAAGACCCTACCTGCTGCGGCCATGAACAACTTGATGGATCAGTTTGTGGACAACATCAAGCCCGAATTCGATGGATTGGATGACCAGTACCTCAGTTTACCGGTATCCATCAGCTTGGACGACTTGAATACAGAAGACGACTGCTTGGATGAGGGCACCATGGCACTGAGAGCCGATGAACTAAAGGAGAAAGTGTTTGAACCGGTAGTAGAGCGTGTGGTAAGTTGCTGCCAATAGGATGAATCAGCGAGAGATGGCTAATCACGCTCAATGATAGATTGCACTCTTGGAAAAGCAGTACAGTGCTGTACCTGACAAGCGAGTGTCATGCATCTTTCTGGTGGGTGGATTTGGCTCTTCAAACTATCTATTTCAACGCGTGCAAGAAGTGTTTGAATCAAGGGTAGGTCAGGTGCTCTGTCCTCCAAGGGCTGCCATGGCAGTGGTGCGTGGCGCTGTCTATTTTGGGTTGAACCCGCGAGTCATCACATCCAGAGTATCTCGCCGCACCTATGGTATCAATGCTGGTTTGCCCTTTGATGAAAAGCTGGACCCCATTTCCTCCCGTGTGGTGCGACCCGATGGCAGTATTCGCTGTACATCTCGATTTCTGGTGTTTGTCAAGAAAGGAGATGAGCTGCCAATAGACCACTGCATCCGCGAAAGAATGTTTGTATACTATGGCACCATGAAGGCGACGGATATCATGCTGTATGCCACTGATGAGGACACTGAGCCCCGCTATTTTGATGAGCCCAATGTCAAACAAGTAGCCGCCATTTCAGTGCCTATACCACAACTGCCCGATGTTGTCCACGGAGAACGCATCGCATATACTGTCAGGTAATTCAGACTTGAGCTATTTACGCACTTTGATTTACTAATGCCTTCTTGTATCCTGTTGTAGAATGTATTTTGGCTTGACTGAGATTCGCATGGAGGCTGATTTTGGCACTGGTATCATTCACAAGGTGCAATGCAATTTTGATGCTTTTGACAAGTACGATACCGAGGAAAACACATCCTCTTGATAATTCTCTATATTCATCTGCAATCCCTACATGATACCATAATTCACCATCTTTTTTGCTAGCAAAATAAACATAATATCCACCTCTTCTACATTAAAAGTAGCATATATGTACAAGGAAATCAACCACTCTTTATTATTTCCACAATTGAAAACAAACGTCCATTGCCCTTCTCTGCCCATTGTCTTTATTATTTACACTGCTGTTACTGAGCGCTCTGCTGTTGTTGGTGTTGCTGTTGATGCTGTATCGCTAAAACACGGTCTCTTTCAGCCTGTCTCATCTTCATCAAAGTAATCGACTCATAATCATCATCAGACATCTTGGAAGACATGGAGCCCTATCAGCTATGCCTTAGTATACGCGCACTCTTTTACATGATAAACATTCCTGCATTACCTTCAAGTTGGAGGGTATATTAAAGGTTTTGAAAAACGAAGATTGCGATCCGGTGGTAAATAAAGGTGTCCCAGTTGCCGCAGTTGATCTATTGTTTGTGCTAAACAGAGCAGCACGGGCCTCCTTTTTCATCTCCTCTGCTCGTGTCATTCTTTCGACAATCGAAGGCGGTTTACCAGTCAGCCAAGTGATGCTTTCAAACTGTGCTAATGAGGGATGCGTCTCTTTCTTTGTCATGACATTGTACTATAACCACGCATTAGCAACCAGACTGAATCACAGACACGCCTACTTACTGCATCCACCACAGACTTGAATAGCACGGAAGCGCTTCCCTTCTTTTTGGATGATAATGCAAGCGAATCCACCTCTGCAATTGGGTTCAGTATGTCCAGCAGATCTTGCTCTGAGAAGCTGTACTTTTTATACTTCCATTTGATCTTGAGAGCGCCTAATTCTGTCTCTGCATGAGGCACTACGCAACAAGTTAACTCCATCGTTCGGTATACATGCTCTGCTGGATGTTACCTGGCTCTTGCGTTGTTGATCCTTCAGCAGCAGTAGGAGAAGCCCAATCCTCTTGTCGTCTCTTTGCACCTTCCTCACGCAGCTTTGCAAGCTGAGCTTCGTATTCAGCCTTTGCCTGATTCTGATCTGTCTTTGCTCGTTTCGCTTCTTGCTCCCTTCTTTCCAATTCATCTTGTGCGTGTCTTCTCTTTGAGTCCATCTCCTTCTTCTTCTTTTGTCTTTCTTGTCGAGCTCTGTGCTTCTGATCATATTCGCTTCTCTTTGCCGGATCCAACAGCAAGTCTTGTGCCTGTGTCAAGGCATGAAAGAGAACAGCTATACCATGCGAGTCAGTCATACATTGTCTATTGCGCTGAATGCCACATTGACTGTACCTGCATCTGGGCTGGGATTCTTGTCTGGATGTACCTTGAGCGCCTTTCTACGGTAAGCATTCTTGATTTCCTTTGCGGAGGCAGTGATTTCAAGGCCCAAGAGCTCGTAGTAATCTACTTCTGCGTCCATATTCTAATTGTTGATACAACAAGAAGAAACATCTGGGTTTGTAAACAGCATCAATCTAATATGCTGACGGCTTTCTCGTCTCTTGTCTCAGGGACTGCCTAAAGTCGAGCGAAAATTTTTTCATCAAGTTATAAAAAGGTAGCCCACATGATTTCCTTTTGTTTTCCTTTTTTTCTCCATCAATTCATTGTGCAAAAAGGTTAGTATTCAAAGTAGTAGCATTGTTCGTGTCAAAGAGTATGATTTGGTGGCGCAAAAGATGTTTTTAAGTCAAACAAACTAGAGTTTCTGATCATTGATGTGAATCTTTTATGCCTGATGCTACATCAAATCATACTTTTTTATCGACGCGATACTCGTATCTGTCAAAACGTCATTCACTAATATTCTCGTACAGATGTCTGTCTTGTTTGTCTAATGTGTACATACTCCTAATGTAAACGAAAAATCTCTCGCTGGGTCTCGCTCGGGTGGCTTTTATGGTAAGCATCGTGTCATCCTTTTGGAATGTTGGGGCATGAAAGCAAAAGATTCAAATGATGATCGAACTTTTTTAAAGTTGGAATTACCGTCTGAACTACATGTAGATACAAATTGGCTGTTTTTCTGATTATCTTTTGCTTTTATTACTCTTTCATTTCTTTTTTCGATTTGATCCAGTTTTACTAAATGTCACTTTTTCATTTAGATGTCTCATCGCTCTCGCCTACTCGTTGCTATGATCGCTCTACTGCCCTTTGATTGCTCTTTGATGGTAAATATCCTGTCCTGTTATCTCCTTTTCTCTTGCGGGGTCTTTCAGTCTTTTTCTTCAATGGTTTAAATGATGATCCCAATTAGATGACGAGTCTGAAGAGTCGTTCAATGTCGAGAAAACTTTTTTAATACCATTCATGCCTTTCTGAAACCTGAAGAAAAAGACTGAAATCCTTTTTTTTATTGAATTTATGTCATCGATTCGCATGTTTGTCATCAAGTTCTAACCAACTTGTTATTCTTTTTCCTTAGATCACTTGATTGTGCTTGTCATCTTGCTGTCAGAGGAGGGGGCCTCGCTGTTTTGTACATGGTAATTATCTCTTTCGAATCGGATTGACTCTGTTATGATGGCTGGTTCCAAGGACAAGAAAAGGATCTCCTAATTGATGAACTTCAAAAAACAAAGACAAGCATATGTCTGATTCTTATGAAGAGTTTTTCCTAGTCTGATATTTTGAACCTTTTCTTGCTTTTTTTGCTTCCACTGTCATTGGGTTAAGATGTTTTACATATCAATTCTTTGGTATTAACATGTCATTCTTTTTCAAGGCTGTATATTGCTGTTTGTATACAAGAAGTCGAGGCTCTACTGTGTGGCGTCCGGAACCAAAAGGTAATTGTCTCTTTCAAGATTCATCCAGTGTTATCAGTATTTAAAAGGATGATAAATATAATCACGACGGTCTTCATAAAAACCTTGATGAAAATGGCTACTAGCTCCTACACTCTGAAAAATACTGATAACATTTGATTGATTCAACATTTTGTATCATCATCGTTTACTAACTGTATTCCTTTTAGGTAACTGTATATATTTTTTTTTCTATCTTGTCATTTTGTATAATAAAATTTGTCCTTGTACCATAATCTCTGATCATTTGTGTTTGCCATTTCTCATTTCTGCTATCAACTACTGTTTCAATGTTGACATGTCAAAAGTTTTCATGTTTTAATAAGCCACGACAATCATTGTTTTGCCGCCCAAACTACACTACTAATGACACTGCTGACTGTTGTTCGAATCAAGCCTCAACATCATGAATGATCATGCAATCACCACCAAGAAGGCAACATTTAGAATGCAAAAGACAACGGCTTTTCATAAAGGCAAATAAAATGGATTTTATATAAAATTCTCTAAGGAAAAAGTATATTACAATTTTTATATAAAAAAAAAATGAGAGCAGACGAAACAGTTATAAAAACGAGATTTGTATGTGTTGTAATGTGTGGATGGTTGTGTGTGTGTGTGGGGATAAGTGGAAAGAAAAAAAAAAGAGCAGATAATATTAACATATGATTTAAGAGTAAGTATCAACCAAGGTATCTCTCAACTCGTTGACAATAGCAGTAGGTTGAGCATCTTGCAACTTGAAGATACTTTCCATAACACTCAATTCAGTAGAGGTAGTATCCATACCAGCGAATGCACACCAATCATTGACAACACAACCAGCACCAATAACATCAGAACCACGGTTCACTGTACCAGCAACCAAAGGAATTTGCAAAAGAGAGGATAATTCATCTTGGGTTTGAACAGAGGTACGGGGATGAACGAGACCACCTTGGTTGCTCAAAGCACAGAAAGATCCAACAAGCACATTATCAGCAATAGTTTGACGGAAAACTTCGACTTGGAGTGTATCAGCAATAATCTCTTCAGTTTCACGGTCGATATCGGGGTGGACTAAAGCAACGTAATCGTTACAGGCAATGACATTACCCAAGGCAGATAGACGTTCTTCGACACGTTGAACAGCAACATTATCAGGGAGCGAGTTGCGCAAATGTTGGAGTTCTTGATCGGTGGTGGTGCTGGGAACGAGCAAACCGTTCTTGTTACCAGCGGTCAGACGACCGATGATACGAGTACCAGCAATGGAGGTATGAACAACAGGGATAACATCACCCAATTCACCTTCGAAAACACTGCAGAGACAATGTCAGTCTCTCTTGCACCTTGACCCAAAATCACAATTCCAAAAGCTTAAATTTACCTGTAAAAGTTCTCGGAGCCACCCAAGGCTACCAAACAATAACTGTTGGTTAAACGAGAGAATACACCAATCTCGTTACTATTCTCAAATTGTGCACCTATCAATCACACAATGTTTAGTCGACGTCCCTGCTGATAAAGAGGTTGTCTATGTACTTACGAACAGCCATTTGAAATTAACTTGTTAGGAAAGAGTAAACAAAAGTTTGTTGAATAAAAATTTTTGGCGCTTGGTTCCGGCTTTTATTATGTGGAAGGCGCAGTAGTGTCACCAATCACCATATCGTATGGTGACTATGTATTCCCTTATGGTCTCCAATTAGTCATGGTTAGTAGCATGCTGCGGTCTGCTTCTGTGGACCATGAGGCGCCTATTTCCTCCTTGTTACTCCATCTTGCTTCAAATACCATCCAAATGCGTTGTTTTCTTGCGAATCGTGCATGTTTTGCGCTCCAAGGTAATGTGCAATCGAAACATTTGGCACTGTAGCAAGCATGAAATCAAAGTCCAAGCTGGATCAAGAAAAGATAAACACCTATCCGAATGCATATCTTTATATGCTGGTCTCTGAGCATCCTCTCTCGATTTTTGCATGCCCATATTTTGGCGTTATTATTCAACATTTTCAGTGCGCATTTGTGCTAATTCATTCATACAGATCTGCTTGGTTTTATACAATGAGCACTATGAATCTGTCAATCGCAAGTAGATCAGCAATATAGTCAATACCTAGGCAATCCGTATCGTTCATTGCCAAGAGAAAGCAATGTTTCTATAACATGAAATCAATGTATTAGTTGATTTGCACATTTGAGCCTCACAAAGCAGCGGTCATATGCGCCGATCAATTTATTCTCTTGGATGAATGCATAAACACAATGCCGAGAACAGACCATGAATACGTAGTAACTCTGGAACATTCTACTTGATTGATTAGAAATGAGAAAAATCGACATTGATATTGCTTTTGTACCTCATTAGTGACGAAATGCTAATATTGCTGTTCATTTGATTCGACCCCAAGTTGGCAGTTGTAGGGCATGAATAAAGTTGTAAATAAGTGCATGCAATTTGTATGATTAGGTTTCAAGAGCAACCTCTTTTATTGTTCGTTAGATATGGCTAATCCGTGTCGATACAGCTTAGAAAGCCATAGCAGCGCAGAACATCGAAGAAGCTGTCATCTGAACCCAAGCAACAACGTGCCCAATAACGAGAATAAGCTCTTAACAAACATACTCAAATGTCAAATTTTAAAATGCAGCAGCATAAGAATGGAACCTACAGGGTGATACTGGCACAGATTGAGCGTAGCGAAAGCAATTAGACGTCTTTACAGTGTCTTTTACTATACCAACGGTAACTGCTAGGGCAGAAAACAACAGCCAGGGCTGGGATTGAATTTAAAGCTTTTTTCTGCGATCCTCCAGATCCTACGATTGGACATCCTAAAACCTTTCAGGGGCAATTACAAAGGATTTTTATAATTGAGCAGCAAGTATTTCTCTATACCTATACATGCAAAATTGAACGAGGAATCCAATGGTGCTAATTTCAAAGCGATCCCTTTAATCTGTAATGAGTAACTGTCGAAAAATGTAAAACACGTTTTTGGAGGAAAGGTCTACAAACACTATAGTAAAGTGGTCGTAAGACACTTTTATATGCTTCAATGCGTTTTTACGATTGTTTTGAGCATAGGAACACCATAGTAGAAAACGACGTTTTTAAGGTAAAAACTTCCATCATTCAAAACCATCAATTTTTCCCTTGCTACCACAAGGCAAAATTTGCCAGAAATCGATAATCAACTCGATCCCCTAAAAATTGCTGAAAAGTGATTCCCAACCTAATGTCAGGTCGTAGAACACGATGGCACCTGCTTTCAGGCCGAGATCGCGCTTCATTGGCGAGATATAAGCGATTTAAACTCTTGATTTTACAGTGATAAATACATTTGAGGGCTGCTCAAGGAACATTGCGCTAATTAACATCGGGTTTGATGGTCTGTAGTCTAACTTCTAGCGAAATAGTGCCTTATGCGCACAAGAGGGGCACGCAGGAAGCTTGGATCGAGTTTGACATTTGCCTCAATCTCATATATGTTGTGCAAATGTTCGAGCTGTGCTTGCTCCTTTGAGATACATTTCAGCAGGGGTGAGAGATTTGCTGGATCAGGAACGATGCGATTGCAAAGGATATCAGGACTCACAATTCAGCATTGGGGTTCATCGCAGTGAAGCAAAGGCCTACTCATAATCGTAGTTCGGGTGGTGGATTACAGCTCGTTACTATGTATTTGAAAGCTTAAATTTCGGTAAGCTCTGATTTGGATGGTACCCACAGTCAAAGCAACATGTCAAAATTCAAGCACAAAAATCATGGCCATACCTTATACTTAGATCCTGACCATAAGATCTTTTGATCATTTGTAACTTTTAGATAAGATACAGGCCATTGCCATTATAAAGCTATTCCATCACCCATGTTTAATGGTCTCTGTGGCTCTAAATGCTCCGAGGATAGCTTCTTTTCCCGTCTACATGATATAGTACAATAGACATCTAACACTCTATGAAATGAACCCTTTATCTCCTTTGACATTCACTTTGATTGTGACAATCGACGTTGAAGATTCAGCCAGAGACTTATACATGGTCCAAGTCAAGTACAGTATCAGATTTGCATTGGTATTGTTTTAATGGCGTTTGTCCATAAATATATATCATTATCTGAACTGTAGCATTATCCAGCACTGATCTCTCCCAAGATGAACGTTTAACGATCGCATAAATATGCATATTCTGCATTAACTTCATCCCTTTTTTTGCTAATAAAAAAAGTGCATTTGTCACCATCAATGAGGTATCCTTCATGTGCTATAGTACATTTCTGAATAAAAGCTCAAAGACAGAAACCCTTCTCCCTGATACACTACTACTGACAACTGACTCGTCCTCATCCGTAAATCTGCAGTTACTTTTTACACCAAGATTTGTATGAGTGAAATGTACAAATTTTCATGAGTATAGTTTTATTGACATGGATCTATTTGAGAACAATCGAGATTGCTTAAAGTTTCGAGAATGATGATTTGAATAAATTAAGCAATGAGCTCAACAACTATGAGAGAAACAGTTAGACACACATATGCTTGGATTGGAGATTCAACCACTTACCACCACCGGCTTCCTTGATCTTCTTCTCGGCGAGACGAGAGACGAAACGAGTACGAACAATAACAGGTTGAGAAATGGTACCCTTGGCCAAGACCTTACCGTAACCCTATGTCAAGAAAATGCATGAATACAACATGCTCCTCAATGCTAAATCAACAAGCAGTGCTTTACCTTTTGGAGGGCATCGATAACGGGAACCTTTTCAGTGTTCTTGTATTGCTCACGAACACCTTCGCCAGCAAGAGTCCAGATTTGATCAAGGTTGACAACGGGACGCCAGTTGACGTTGTTCTTCAAGTGGAATTGACGCATACCGAC
>JAXQGS010000999.1:0-13002 GCA_037040325.1 Mucor sp. M7501 | reverse complement strand
ATCGCCTCAAAATCTTCAAATTCTCAAATCTCTCTTTTCTCTACAACAACGCATCCTATCAAAAATCTAATTGCACAGGCTTTATCAGCGCAGGAGCGGGGTCTCAAATCGACCAAAACTCCGAAATCGGAGCCCGAAATTGTTTTGGTTGGTTTTGATTGGCCGATTATCTTGTCATACATCATAATTTAAGCTTCGCATACTAATGATGTGTGTGATTAGTACAGTGTCATTGCAAGTAGTGATAACAAATTGATTGGAATCAATAAAATTCACAGTTTGAGCGCATTATTAGCTAGTACATAGATCGCTTTTCATTGACACCTTTTTCTTATTAGTTCACTCATCTTGAGGTTATCATTATACAAAAACTTTACTTATAGGCTGCGTAATGAAACAACCACTCTAGTTTTATTGCTCTTCAAATGCCATTTATCAGAATTCATGCAATTTGGATCTATTAGTCAAGAAAGCGCTTAAATGTGTATTAAGCAATCACCCAGTGGGGATGCATTTTTTTTATCTTGCACATTGCGTGAATGAATCACTCTTGATCACAGTGAATTCAATTGCATTCCTGATGGTCGTCAAGTCAATAACAAAAAACATATTCAGACATGTCAACTACAAGCCCTAATGCCATAGTTGAAAGGTATTTTAGATGAGGGTACTTACATCTTAAACTGTCAAGGCTACATTAAATCAAGCCATGATGGTATAGCTCGTCCAAGCCTATCAAGGTAACTCGAATCGTCCTTTGTGGGCAGTACTTTTGCATTAATTATTACTTCAAATCAGACATTAGCAATGTTTGCAATAGTAGCATCTATTTCTCCCGATCATAACCATAGCTACAAGCTAAAATCATGGATTTTCAGCTCACACTGATCTCGTGCCAGACCCAGACGATCCCAACTTGTCATATGCTGAATGCGATTGATGCCTTATGCACAGATACAAATCCTGAAATCATTTGCAAGTACACCATAGTATCATTCGACTCTCTCTCTCTCTCTCTCATAGCCCAATTGCAACTCATAGATTTAGACCGCCAATTCATTCATATAGCATTTACCCGCCTCTCATAGTTTGCTTGTTTTTTATAGGTTCATGCATATCCTCTCAGTCCATGCATGTAGCAATTACCCGTCAGGCACATTGTTTTTGAAATCTGCAAATAAAGCAGAGAAAGACCAAATCCAACATCCTCGCCTCCCATCACAAAGTCCAGTGTTCTTAGAACATTAAATTATTTATTGTGTGTATGTATCGTTTGATTATGGCTGAGAAGATGATTCGTATTGTACAAGGCGTTGAAATGGGTTGTTGAAAAATGGTGTCGTGTTGAGGAAAGGCATATCATGTTTAGTCCCACTATACAATCATTCCTTTCAGTAACCATCACACACATCCACACACACGCACTGAATACTTACAACTAGTCTATCATCTTGTTCATTCCTTGGTGATAAAGGTTGATTCTTTTGCTTCTTTTCATCAGCCAACTGTTTGCTTAGTTTTCCACCTTCTTTTACGCCTCGATTCTCAGCCTGATTCAATAATGTGTGTGTGTAAATAAACAAACACATTACCTAAACAATAAGAACGTACCTGAACTCTTCTTTTCTCGGCTGCACTCAGCATTGCCTCTCTTGATCCCTCGCTGTCAATGTTGGATGGTGAAGCAGATGCACCACCACCTAATGTCTGCCCTGCGCTGTTCTTTGCTTTGTTGGATTTCGAGTTTTTGATGGGTTTAATTTGATGGGTTTCGACCTCTTGACTCTCTGAACTACAACAGTTTCCCTAGGTGAATGTAATGAATACATTGATTGTATAGGTGTCTATCGAGGTATTGCATTGAAGAAAGAGTGATGCTACTTACCATGTTGAAAAATGGATTTTTTTTTGCAAATATATAAAGAGAAAAAGAAGAAAAGTAAGAAAAAGGTACATGCCACATGCCTTTTTGTTATAATTCTTGTGCGCCCCGTAAATTTCTCTCGTCCACCACCACCACCACAACACAGTTCCTTTTAAAACTTGACATGAAATATGATTTTACAATTTTATTTCAAGTGGGGAGGTGATTAAGATATTAAAACATTATACATTTACGAAAACAGGCTTATTGCTCCTCATCAGGCTCGAAAATTAAGCGGTAATTCTCCAAGATGGTTTGGACCACCTTGACATGCCAGTGTGTGTCGGCGAGTCTTTGATTGTCTTGTTGAGAAGATACAGTAGATTGGTTGCTACCTTGATCTCCACCCATGAGTGTCATACCAAAGATGGTCGATAAATTGGCTGTAGTCATTTTATTAAACTCTTGCAATTGTTGGACCCTATATTTTCCAATGGAATCAGTTACATGTAACATTGGGGCTATGATACAAAGACAGCTCCCCTCCCCCACTTACTTGTCAAGGTGACACATGATATATTTTAATGTTGCATAATGCGCGTCTGGTAAATCGTTGATAATGGTGTGTAATCCGAGCACTCTCATTCTGTCGTTTTCGATTCTAGCTGCGTTCATGAAATGCTGGTATGATGATTGAGGGAATAATGGGTCTGGCAATTCTCTGAACCAGAGTTTGAGCAAACTGGTGATATTGTTGACATCGGCGTTGTTTTCATCAGACGTCAAATCCACAGCAGCGCAATCTGTTACCAACCAAACCACATCAGTGTCCTTTGTCTGCTTGGCAACTCCAAGTGTATACACCACTTACTTCTGTCGAATGCACTCTTCAATCTCTGAATCTGCGTACTCGTACCCGACACACGATACAGCCCCACCGTCTTGAGTCCAGTGGCTTCCACCGCCTCTGCACATTTGACCACCACAGCAGGTACTTCCTGTCCATCTCTTTGCATCAGTCGTGTCAAATCCACACCAAACACGGGGTTAGGCTTTAGCACGTTCAATGCAGTAGCTGACATGGGATATTCTTTGTAGGGTATATCCTCTTTTTTCACTCTGTGTGCTTTTCCAGTGTACTCGTTGACCACCTCTGAAATGTCTGTTTGGTAATCAATTTTTTCCGTCAAGGATCGCAGACCTTGTCCCTCATCGTTATCCAACGCTAATCCATCTCTTGTCAGTGATTCCTCAAACAAGTAGGCGTAACGGGCTAATTGGTATCGAATCGCTGTACAGCACTCATCATCCACGCTTTTCAATGTGACTAGATCAGAGGGGAGCTGTGTCTGGTAATAGTCTTGTCGAGTGGCATTGGTTGTTACGAGCTGATTTTTGTAGGTTGTCTGAGCGTGATTTGCTTTGACGCATGATTCATCCACTTGTTTCTTTAGCTGATGGTTGAATGGGTGGTTTGTTAGTATATGCTAAATATATATACACATGAGATGGGCACTCCTTACTTGTGCTGGTGTCTTGTTGCTTTTAAAAAGCCCACCTTTCTTTGGTAAATGGTCTGAATCGTTATTATTTCTTGCTAATATCGCTCTTTCCCAATCTTCACTCAACATGTCATACTTTTGTTTGCTCTAAAATTAAAAGAGAGCCATTAGTATATATCTTCTCGGCCTCTCCTTTTTCAGGCGAGAGACTCTCACCTTTTCTAACGAGCTTTCAGCGTCTAGACGATTTCGTTCATGTCGGATCCCTATTTCCTTTACTTGCTTTCTGCTCTTTTCGGTATCTTTACACATGATCTGCACATCGTCAGCTACCTCTGCAATGTCGCTTGAAAACTTCACTCGCTGATCTCCAATGGTTTCATGCACCTTGAGGAATTGTGTCCACACTGTGCCATAGGTGCTGCTATACATCCACAAGATCATCAGTCAATCGCCCTGTAGTAGCCATCCACCAGCATCCCCCCCCCCTTTTCTCTTCACGCACCTTGATTTTGGATGGCTTTTGTCGTATAGTTCGGTCATGGATTGAGCTAGTTTGATCATTTGTTTGCCGTACTCTTCTTCAATGATGGCTCTCTTTTTCAGAAACGTAGCTACATCCTGTTGTTTGCAAGTGTTAGCCCACTTGTTGCTGTTGCACTGGAATTTCTTCTTACTTTGGCTGCTTGCATATCATGCTTGACTTTATCCAACAGACATTGAAATCCACCCTACAAATAAATAAAAAAAGAGAGGCCATATTAATCCACTTGTTTCGACGACGACGACTAGGCACACAATGCTTCTTTACATCGACATTTGTTAATTTCGAAATCACTTGGCTGTCTGTATCATCGGTGGACTCTGATCGCTTGGCAGAAGGGTCTTCTGCTGATGCTGCTGCTGCTGCTGCTGGCGTAGTAGTAGTAGAGGCAGAAGAGAGCATACTAGCTGCGTTGTAGTAAATCAAGGAGTAAAAGAAAGAGAAAAAGAGGGAAAAAGCAAAAAGGGTTTATTTATTACTGCACGTGTAGTTTGTTACACAGCCAATTTTAATTTTAAATGTGCTCTTTTAAGCTACAAGCTGTGATCATGCAAAAACTTTTCATACATGTCTAGGTTTCCCTGCAAAATCTGATCCTCTGCTCGCTCACAGATGGGCACAATGACAGATGCAATGTCGTCCCAAGTCATGTACTGGGCATCCAGGTTCTTTCGCAGTGCTGCAGTGCCTGCCTCACTAAATATGGCATTTTTGAAACAACGGTTAATGAACCCACACACACACACACACAATAAATCAAAAATAGACTCACCGAAACAAGTTCTCCAAGTCTGCTCCAGAACAAAATTCAGTTTGAGATGCCAAGGCGTTCACATCAATACCCTGCGTCGAGATCTTTTTCAGCAGCGTGCGTATAATATCGATGCGATCCTCCAAGCTAGGTAACCCCACATACACGAGCTGATCCAGTCTTCCAGGTCGAAGAATAGCATCATCAATCTGATCTGGCCTGTTGGTGCATCCAATCACGACAACGCCCTGTCTTCCCTCTACGCCGTCCATTTCGTTCAACAGCGTACTGAGCACACGCTCATTGACACCACCGCTGCCACTGTCTCCCAGATCAAATCCTCGTTTGGTGCCAATAGCGTCCATTTCATCAATAAAGACAATGCAAGGGGCTATACGCTTGGCTGTGGCAAACAGCTTTCGCAGCTTGTTTTCGGTTTCGCCCAGGTATTTGGAAAAGATCTCGGGCCTATAGAGTGTCTGATGAGTGTATTCATTCGCTTTTTTTCAGCTACTTACCCTTTGATGGATATAATGTTCATCATGGATTCAGACACAAGCGCTTGTACAAGTGCTGTCTTGCCGCACCCAGACGGTCCATACAACAGCAGCCCTGAGGGAGGCTTGATGCCCAGTTTTGTGAATACTTGTGGCTGTAACAGCGGCAGTAGAACAGCTTGCTTCATGCGATCTTTGATGGCGGTGTAGCCTCCCATGTCGTCCCAGTCGCGTTTGGGTAATGTCGACTCTATCTCGGCTCGCTGTGAGGGTCGATACGTGTCGAGTGCATAGTCAACGTCTGACCATGCTATTTGCACCTTGGAAGAGAGTAGCGACAACTGCTCCAATTGATCTGCTATGTCCGTGGGTCGTCTATCGGATCGCATGGCTTTCAATTTGGCTTGTCGTACGAGCATTTTCAAATCTCTTGCCACGTAACCCGAGGTCCTCTATGCATTGTGAATGGGTTGTATCACTGCAAAATCAGCCCGTACAAAACATACCATACTGATCTGTGTTGCATAATAGTCTACTACATCTGCTGTGTTGTCTTGTGTTGGCTTCAAATCAAGATCCTTGAGGAACGTGCGTAACAAGGCCTTTCTTTGAGGGCTATCGAGCAAAACGCACTGAGTATATATATACATATACCCACTCGCAACGGATCCATGTCAACTTACAGTGTGGGTATGGGCAGCGCCATGTGCTGTCTGAATATGTCTGTTTTGCGCAATGACTCTGGCAAGGCTCTCAGATTGCGCGCAAGACCAACAACACACACGGGCGTCGAATCCTCAATGCTGTCGATGCCTTTTGCAATCATGTCCAGCATCTTCTTGGTCTTGTCTCCAACGAACAGTGCATCCAAGTGACGAATGATCAGCGTGGAGGGTGCGTTGCTTTTCGCTTTTTCCAACAGCAGGCTGAGCGGATTGTAGTTGATGAATTCAGGTGCGTCGTATTCTTGGTCGTTGAATGCAAGCAGGTCGTGTATAGAGATCTGATAGACGGTGCTTGCTAGTAGATCACTAGCACATCTATTGAATGCGTCAGATCACTGCCCTGTTTCATTGCTGTAGTAGCTGGATGCTTACTGCACTAATCGAGTCTTTCCTACACCAGACACACCGTGAATCAAGATGGATTTCGCCACTGGGATGCCCAGTGTGCGATAGGCTTCTGAATTCTCAAACGAGCTGCCTACATGTATTTCCAATGTTGGTTTAAGCCTCCTGAAAGAAGTCGACACAACTTACGCATCATATCCGTCAAACTGGTAACGTATATATCTTTTTCATCCTCTAGCGATCTTTGAC
Source organism: Mucor sp. M7501 (assembly GCA_037040325.1). NCBI lineage: Eukaryota > Fungi > Mucoromycota > Mucoromycetes > Mucorales > Mucoraceae > Mucor > Mucor sp. M7501. Next base: position 6,525 of record JAXQGS010000999.1, on the reverse strand, counting down.
AGCTGGGGCGGCGCATCATGTCAAATTCGAATTGCGTGGTATCTCGAGCGACTTTGAGACAGGTTGCGTTGCCAACAAGTCGAATGATGTGAATAGAGACGGTTCTGCCGTGCAATGTCCATTGGCATTGATCCCCTTGAGACAGCTACTGTGGCAAGTGTGTGTGTGTGTAGGTTGGTAAAATTTTTCATGCGCTTTTTCTCTCGTTTGCCAATGCCATTTACCTGACGACCCCACAATCGACGTTGGATCGATTGCTTATAAATCAAGTCTTTTGCATGGATGCCTACGATGATGGCAGTTGCATTCTCGCAGTGGGTTGCTCGTTGATAGCCCATTGTCAATGTTGGATTTGGTAGGCGTACAAAAAGTGAGAGAGAGAGAGAGAGAGAGAGAGAGAGAGAGAGAGAGAAAAAGGAACCAAAAGTTTTATTTTGTCTACAGCGGAGATGAAGGGAGCATGATGACAGCCTCACTTGCTCTCCAATGCCTCTTTCAACTGTCTTCGCAAAGGGATCAAGCAAAGTACAGACTTCAGAGATGACACTANGAGAGAGAGAGAGAGAGAGAGAGAGAGAGAGAGAGAGAGAAAAAGGAACCAAAAGTTTTATTTTGTCTACAGCGGAGATGAAGGGAGCATGATGACAGCCTCACTTGCTCTCCAATGCCTCTTTCAACTGTCTTCGCAAAGGGATCAAGCAAAGTACAGACTTCAGAGATGACACTATACGTTCCTGTGGCTACCAGATGCATCATAAACAGCCTGCCCTGTAAGTGAAGGGTGTATAAACCATCAAAAATGAGCATGCATTAGAGCCATCTCGCATGGTGTCCATGAAATGTGATTTCAATGAAACTTCCCACCTTTCATCCTCGATACATTGGCTTTATGAGCTTTAAATAAATACAATCATTCGATTGTTCCATCTGGATAGCAATCAGATTTGATGGATAATCAACCATGATTTATGCCATAGATTGATGCTGTTACTCGTTTGTCTAAAAAAGGCAATCCAGATGAGATGTTGATTCAAGACTATCAAAGTGTATATAATTCTCTTGCTCTTTTTTTAAAAACTCTGATCTCTTTCTTTTTACTACAACACCAACACCAACACCAACAACCCACTACACACCATGTCCAACTCAAAGGCTAAAAAGGATCCCGTCTTGTCTCTTTTATCAGGCACCTTTGCTGGTGGTGTCGAAGGCATCGCCACCTATCCCACCGAATACGTTAAAACTCGACTCCAATTACAAGCGGGTGGCAAACTGCAAGCAGGCGAGATCAAATTCAAAGGACCCATCGACTGTCTTGTCAAGACGGTTAGAACACACGGAGTGGGCGCCATCTATACGGGCGTGTCTGCATTGGCTATTGGCAACGCAGCCAAAGCAGGTGTCCGTTTCTTGACATACGACCAAATCGCCAACGCCCTGAGAGACAAGGACGGTAAGCTATCTGGTGTCAGAAGCATGTTGGCTGGATTAGGCGCTGGTATGACAGAGGCTGCTCTTGTCGTGACCCCCTCCGAGACCATCAAGACCAAGTTGATTCACGACAAGAACAGTGCTGCACCTCGTTATAAGGGCCTTGTGCACGGCACCAAGCTCATTGTGGCGGAGGAGGGATTGGGTGGCATTTACCGTGGTTTGGGGCCTGTGATGGCGAGACAAGGTGCCAACAGCGCCGTTCGATTCACCTCGTACTCTTACTTCAAGACGGCGCTACAGCAATGGCGAGGACAGGGCGATGAAGCGCTACCCACTGCACACACATTTGCTGCTGGTGCAATGGCAGGCATTGTCACAGTGTATACGACCATGCCATTGGACGTCGTCAAGACTCGTATGCAAGGTTTGGATGCCAGAACACTGTACAAGAACTCGGTTGATTGCCTGGTGCAAGTGGTCAAGCAAAACGGCATCTTTTCGCTGTGGAAGGGAACAACACCTCGACTCACTCGATTGATCTTTTCGGGCGGTATTGTGTTTACAGTGTACGAAAAAGTATACCATGGGCTGGAATTACTCAAAAAATAGACTTGTATAAAACTGCGGAAACTTTTTTTTTTTTATATATATAATTATTCTCTTCTTTCTCTCTCTTTTTGTATCTATTTGTTAAAGTAACCCCCAATGGAAGTGGATATCAGAGAGAACATTGGACGGCTGATCAAGGACCTCACAGAGACGGGTGAATGGGTGCTGGATGCGCAAAAGCTAAAGGTGATTAGTAGCACAGTTGCGCTTGTACTGCATATGAATAACATGGCATGATGACAAAAGAACCTGAAATCCATATGCAAACGATCAGACGCCTTTGTACAGGTCGCATTTGAGTGTGTCATGGCGCAATTGAGAAAGAAGCATGCCCAGGTAAACTTCCATGACAATAAGCTCTGAATCACGGATCCATCAATAACACTCCTAGTAATAAGATACGATATTCATGCGTGCAACTGGTCGAGCAATTATTTGATCGCTCAAAGTACTTTCGAGACCTGTTGACCGAGGACTTTCCGCTGTTTACTCAACTGACAGTTGGCATTCAAGACAAGAAATTGCCTCCACCGTCTCAGGTAGCAACAAAGTTGAGGGATTATGCCATTGCATTGATCAAAGCGTGGTTTACAAAGTATGGCGAACGATATCGACAATTAGGCATTGCGTATGATTTCTTGCTGGACAATGGCTTTTTGGATCGAGAGACTGGATCACTGACTACGATTCACATGAATGAAAGAAGCAGATCGAATACAGACGTAAGGCTGCCAGTATGTAAAAATGGATACTTTTTTACTCATGTAGCAAGGCACACAGGCGAGGAGAAAAGCGATCCAGTTCAATCGATTCGACATGTTAAAGACGGATATAAACGACCATCTAGATATCATCAAGGACAACTTGACCAACATGGAAGGCTGCTTTGAGATTTTGATACCCAAAAACGTATTCCAGGACGAGGACTTGGATTTTGATGCCCTGTTGCGAGGCGAGGCAAGCAACAGCAGCGATCCATCAGCTGCAGAGAATTACAAGGATGTAAGTGAGTGGTTTTAGCAGCGTCAGGCTCAGGTTACCCACACGCGTACGACATATAGAGCATTTTATCGCACGGATTGGGATCCAACCGATATCAAATCACAATTGACATGTCAGAAGCGTCGTTGATGGAGGATGTTGAAGAAACACAAGACAACAAGATTGTATTTGATCAACTGAGAGAGGCCTATACTCTGTTGGAGACAAAGCACATGAACCAGCTGAACCAATGGATAAACACACTTGTCAAGATGGATTTAGCGGTAAATAGCGAGATGATCATGCTACTGCATTGGCTGCTGCTAATCACCCACCACACACACGTGTAGGACAAGGCAGAAAAGGAAAAGTGGATCAAACAAGTCATCAATCTGAAAGGAGAAGCATCTGAAGCTATCCGAAAAGCCAAGCTACTGAAAATCGAGCCAATACACAAAACAGCCAAGCGAATCGACACTAGTAATATCGAAGAAGAGGACGATGAGTTTGGTGACGAGCTGTTTGAGGATGTCAATGTGGACAAGATCAATGCCGAGGAACGAGAGAAACACGCCACGAGCAGCGCTAAACTACCGCCTCTGCAGCGTTTGTTTCCACTGTCCTATGATCCTGCCATGATGGAAGATGCAACCTACAAAGGACCGCCATCACTGACAGGAGGAGGAGATACTGTTGCCAATACACCAAAAGACAAGGGAAAACAAAAGGCAAATCCCGAGAAAGAAGGTGAGTAGAGATGTAGCAAACTGACTTGCCATCTCTTTGCAAGTGACTCACACACGCATATCAACAATTACGATTTAGAGTTATATAAGCGTGCACCAGTCATCGAGGTAAGATATAATTGCATTGCATTATCAGCAAACGAAATCTAAACCTTAAAAATTCGTGGTACCTATAGTGGGGCGAGGATTTGTACTATTGGGACAAGACAAATGTTCAATTCAACACGAGTGGCATTGAAAAGAGCCATCGATTCATGGGAACGGGTGAAGGCACAAATGAAATGCCAGAGCATTTGCTGCAAGAGCTTCGAAAGCGGCCCATCTACTACAAATCAGAGGCACCAAAGGAAATACAGGTTAGGATTTATGCCCGTAGATTGCACAAAAAAATGGCAAAAGCTCATATACTGGTTGTTAACAGGCATGCAGACATCCTTTGCATAATGGTGGACTTTGTCCTCGGAAAGATTTGGTTACGTGTCCTTTCCACGGCAAGATTATACCCAGAGACGACCTTGGAAGGCCCCTCAATCCGGAAGATGCTGCTATTGCATCCACATCCAACACAGCCGCAGCAGATCCAAACGAGGAATACACTGGCCAAATGACCAGCCGAAAACCAGATGCAGCTATCATGAACAATCTCTGGGAAGTACTGGAAAATGATGTAATGGGACAATCTGGCCATGAAACAGTGACCAGCAGCAGCAGAAGAGGAGGGAAGCGGGGATCTGCAGCCGCAGGCATTCAAAAGAGACAAAAACCGAAATCTGCTTTAATCGATATCAAAAAGAAGCCTGATACAAGCTATACTCGATTGAACAAGCAAATCAGTACAGCCAAGAACAAAAAACTGGTGGAGGAGGCTATAGAATATGAACGTGAGATGAAATCGAGGAATAAAGAAGCAAACAACTGGCGTTAAGATATACAAGAGTGTCGCGGCTAAATATTGACCGCGGACTAAAATAATGGGATTCTTTGTGCTATCCATGGATCACTGCTGACACAACAAATACACGGGAGTCACATTAGTAATACAATGACAACGCATGGATGGGCGAGGGAGATTTAGTGTATATATAATCGCATTACGAGGTTTAGTTTGCTGTTTTTTCATCTCTTTTATATCGATTATAAAATAAAATGTCTAGTATTCCTACAGTAAAGGTAAGTGCGGCAACACCATCAACTTGCATGACATTGCTTACGGTTGACTGACACATTGAGATTAGCTCAACAGCGGTTATGATGTACCTTTGATTGGTTACGGTACGTTTGGTGGCAACAATGGTCCCAAAGAAGTCTATGATGCTGTCAAGGTTGCTTTGGAGGATGGCTACAAGCACATTGATACGGCTTATATCTGTAAGTGAACAAGCAAACGCAATTCATGCAGCAATCATGTCCAACGAAAATACTAATGAACGCGTGTCGTGACGATACTAGATCAAACCGAAGAGGCTGTTGGTAATGCCATCAAGGAGAGCAATGTCAAGAGAGAAGAGCTTTTCATTACTACCAAGTTGTGGGGTAACTTTCACGAACCTCAACATGTAGGCCCTGTCTTTGAACGCTCACTCAAGAACTTGCAAATGGATTATGTTGATCTCTACTTGATCCACTGGCCCATGTCTTGGGAATTCAAGGGCTATGAGTTTTCTGAATGCAAGCCTAGCAAGAATACACCTGTCACCCATGTCCCCATCATTGACACATGGCGTGCAATGGAGAAACTTGTCAAGGACGGTAAAGCGCGCTCTATTGGTGTCTCCAATTTCACAATTGCTATGCTTGAAGATTTACTCAGCAAGTGTGAGATTCCTCCTGCCATGAACCAAGTTGAAATCCATCCCTCGTTGCCTCAAGAGGAATTACTGGCTTACTGCAAGAGCAAGGGCATTGTATTGACCGCATATTCTCCTCTTGGCAATCCTGGATATAAGCCTGGTGCTGTCAAGACCTTGGATGAACCAGTCGTCGCTGAGATTGCAAAGAAATACAACAAGACGCCTGTGCAAGTGCTTCTCAATTGGGGTGTGAATCGTGGTTACTGTGTCATTCCCAAGAGTGTCACTCCCAGTCGTATTAGAGATAACTTGACTTATTTCAAGATGGATGAGAAGGATGTTGATGCTATTACTGCTCTTGGTCAAAAGAACCCTATTCGTACATGGTAAGTTTGTTTGTTTGTTTGTTTGTTTGTCCAAGCAAGTCTTGACTCGTAATTTCTTTTATTTCTTTAGTAAACCTGAGGAATCGTTTGGTCCTGAGAATGCCATTTTTGATTAAATTGAATAAAGCGTAAAGACTTTGCAGCATACATTTCACTTTGAAAAGGTGTTTTAGAATAAGAGTAATTAACAAGCCATAAAAAAAGGCCATTGAATTGAAGTGCGCTGTATCTTGCAAGAGAAGAACATTTGCTTTTGAATTCATGACATCAAGGAGATTTCCAATTGATAACTCGCAAGAAAGAAAGAGAGAGATACAAGCAGTAGACATCATCTTGGGGAAACATCAGTTTTAGGTGCCTTCTTGATTGAGCTATATCTGGATCATCATAGAAGTGCAAGCTAAATTCAAATGATGCTTTCTTTTTCACTCAAATTCAGGATTATCAGTTCATTCTACACACAAATAAGATGCGGTTGATTGTTATTGTATTTTACTATTGTTGATCTATCAGAATTCCAATATCCGTTTCTGGAGTTAGATTGACGGATAATCGTAACTCCAATACTCAAGATGACAA
>JAXQGS010000998.1:0-12553 GCA_037040325.1 Mucor sp. M7501 | reverse complement strand
GTGGCCAAAGTTGTATGGCATTTGATTTGCACGGTGCTTCAACAGGAGAACGACAAAAAACAACTTTGGCCACCCTACAAGGCAAAATTTGCCAGAAATCGACCATCAACTCGATCCCCAGAAAATCGCTGAAAAGTAATCCATAACCTAATGTCAGGTCGTAGAACACGATTACACCTGTTTTGAGGCCGAGATCGTGCTTTGTTGCCGAGATATAAGCCATTTAAACACTTAGTTTTACAGTGGTAAATACCTTTGAGGGCTGCTCATTGAATATTGCGCTTAGTAACATCTGATGTGATGGTCTATAGTTTATCATCTAGTGAAACAGTGCATTATTAAACTCTTTGTTCATTAAAAAGAGCAAAGATTTACCCAAAAAGCATACCCAATACCCAAGATCGATGAAAAAACTGCTTTTGTAGCAGGTATTGAATCGATTGACTGGCATTGTGTCATTTGACGGACGAGCGAAAAGGAGAATGCCTTTCGCCCGACTCTGATATAGATTTCCGTTACTGTTAGAAACCACATATCATCCAACAGATAAACAGAATTGATTCATTTCGTAAGATTCAACATTTAGGTAAGCCCGCTGCAAGAGCGCGAGCTGTGCACCTCCCATTAGAACAAAAAAGGCTGAAAAATCACCGTAGCAAAGCGAAGGCCGTATTTTGAGGGGTGGATTACCGTTCGTTATATCTACATGTGCGGTTACTTTCTTGATTTTTTGTTTTCTTCAACAAAACTTTGTAGATTGGCAAATGAATTGTCAAAGCTTCTAGTAAGAAGCACGCATTGTCCTTCAACCTATACTATGATATCGTTAAACAGATGAGATGTCTGAGCCATCATGAGATACCACTACAGAAGGACGTCACTGTGAATTGCTTTAACTGAATTTGGTTGCACACGACTATTTCGTTTGCTTTTTTATCCACAACCACCCAATTTTTTGTAAAAGCAAAATGACACTGCAGCAACAGCAACAGCGAGATGCTCATCAGGTTATCCATCCACAACTATCGGCGGAATCTTTTGAATTGCCTCGTGATGACAATGTGGAGCAAGACGAGGAAGATGAGACATCCAACACAGACATGGCGATTGCACCCACTGATATGGATTTAAGCTCGCAACAGACCGTGCGAGTAACCAGACCAGAGCCACCTACTGACTTCGTCCTGCAGCGGCCATTGACTACAGAAAAAGAACTGCTGGATCTCGCATTCAGGTAACATTTCTCTCGTTTAAAATGCTTGGCGTTCTTCAGCTAAAATATAATAGGCCTGCTGCATTAAATACCCGAGTTACATGTCGCATTCACCGCTGTCGTGATGGTCTAGACAAATTGTACCCGCAATACCATCTCTTTATTGAACATTTGGCGACAGGGGAGATTCAGCATGTCATGACAGCACGCAAAAAGAGAAAGAGCAATACAAGCTATTATACCATCACTGGCATTTACCGAGAGAATACCAGCGTTCCTGAGGGTTATGTGGAATTGGGCAAAGTCAGGTAACAAGTTGATCTATATGCACCTTTTCTGAGTTCCCCCACATTTAACACGACACCTGGCCGTTTAGATCCAACTTTCTAGGCACCACCTTTGTCATCTATTCTCATGGCAAGAACCCAGTAAAAAGAGAAATGACGACTAAAAAGAGGGATCTACCAATAAGGGAGGAACTTGGCGCCGTTCTTTATGTAAGCTAATCAAGTCGACACAAGTTTATTTGACCAGAAAGTTTATTTTTACGGACGTATAACAGGATCCAAACATCCTTGGATTTAAAGGACCGAGAAAGATGACTATTTTGATGCACACATTAACTCGAGATGGAAAGCGACCTGAATATAGACCCGTGAAGGAATCGGAAATGTTGCTGAGCAAGTACCGTGATGGAGGTGCTCGAGATTTGCTTGTGCTCCACAACAAGAGCCCACAGTGGAATGAAGGTAAATGTTGCTGGGATTTGTGTCAATGAAATATGCGTCCAACCTTTCAGAATAGAAACCCAATCTTTTGTGCTTAATTTCAACGGACGAGTGACACAAGCATCTGTCAAAAACTTTCAGATTGTGCATGACAACGACTTGGACTACATTGTGATGCAGTTTGGGCGAGTGGAGAGGGATTCCTTTACGATGGACTACAAATACCCCATGTGCCTGTTGCAAGCGTTTTCGATTGCACTCACTTCTTTTGATGCTAAATTGGCCTGCGAATAAATTTCGGAATGTTTGATCTATTAGCCTTGGGGCAACAATGATGAAAACACCGCATAAAATAGCCATAAAAAGATTCCCGAATGTGTATAAATAAGAGCCTTGTAACTCGTCGTATTTCTCTCTCTCTCTCTCTCTTTTTCTTTCCTTCTTACTATTCCAACCACATCTGCTTGCATATATTCAGACCGCTATACACATCCAATGTCAGATCTCGCAACGCAAAAACCAAACCGAGGTGTCAGACGTCAACTGACTCGTGAACAGAGCAAGAGGGAGCGCAAAGAGGACAAGAAGCTCAGAAAGAACGCACCAGATTCCGTTCGATTCAACTCCAAGAAGTCTCGCAAAGTGGTGCCCTACAACCCTATTAAAGCAGCTTTGATTGAAAAAGACACTGCCCCCCCTAGAAAGAAAGATGGCTTGTCCGAAATGTTTGTGCCTGCCGTAGTTACTGATAAAACTCCTGCCACTATGGTTACTGCCGCTGCTGCTAAGATGCCTGAAAAGGCTTCGGAAGTAAATCCATCTCAAGAGGACAAGCGTAAGGAGCTGCTAGAAGATCAAAAGGAGGAGGAGGTAGTGGAGGAGCTTATTCAGCAGCAACAAGAGCCACCATCGCCTGAATTGTCATCATCATTGCCTCCACCTCTAGAGGAGACATTAAAGGAGATTTCTCATGAATCAGTTACCAATGAGGAGGAACACAATGCATCTGGCCTTACAGCAGCACAAGATACAGTGTCAATTAACGATGAAACAGAGTCTGCATTGATAAATCAAAGTGATTTGAAGGAGAATCATGACGATGAAACAAAGAATGAGGCCATCGCCACTAGCGCGAGTGCTCCTGGTTCCGACGATGATCCAATTGACAAATATGATGAAGCCGAAAGCGCATCCAATTTTGTAACAACAACAACAACAAACGATGAAACAAATGTATCTGATACAAACGAGGAGATCAAGGAGGAAATCCAGCAAATCCAGCAGCAACAAGAGCACAAAAAGAAGGAGGAAGAAGAGGAGGAGGCAATGTTGCAAAAAGATACAACACCTGCGCCATCCATGACTACCTCTGCTTCTATTTCAGTCAAGACTTCTCCCTCCACCTCCACATCCAGCCATAAGCGTAAATCCACTTTGATCTCGCGATTATTCAAACACAAAAACAGTAGTAAAAAGGTACCACTCATTAATCCGCATTATAGGCCAGCAAGTGTTTGCTAAACTATACACTAGGATATAAAATTGGCCAAAGACTCAAACTCGGTTAGTAGCAAGGACGTGTCTTCTGAAGAAAAGAAGAAGAAGCCCAAAGCTTGGAAGATTTGGAAAAAGTTGTAATACGCATCTACATAGTTGACAGACAACAGCAAAAGTATAAATAAATAATGCATCTCCTCTTGAAAAGTCTCACGACAACGGAAGAAGCCTCTCTTATCACAAATGTGTGCTAAAAAGCATCGACATTCGTTATATTTAATGTTGTGGGTAGTCAGCATTCAAGAAGCTTACGTGACCAAGCCTTGGTTGCGTGTGTTTATATCATTTGTTCAGATCTACCAGAAGGAGAATGTGTGATGAGGAATTTTCGATGGTAGGTTGATATGTATAAAAAACAATAGAGAGAGAGTACTGGTGGGGCTTGGAATATATATAGTCGTTTTATCGAGTATGGATCTATGGCAGCAGACAGCAGGCAACACAGACATATGAACGTGTTTATGAATGCGGTTGCTTCTAGATGCTATTCTTTTAGTTGCCAAATTCTGCTAGTATTTGCAGGTTATTAATAGTTCTTCGGGTGCACCCAACTCTTATTATCAAAACCAAGTAATTTGAGGATAGCAAACATGATATTCGCAACATCTACAATTGTTGCTTTCACATCCAAGCGTAACCATGGGCTTTGCTTTCGAGAAATGTATTAAACTACAAGGTACTCGCTTGGAAGGAGCAGACCGCACTATACAAGATGCCGGGCGGTTGATTATCAGCAATGTATTGGCCAGGCAAGAAGACTTCAACATCTGCCGTATATATTTGGGCCATAATACAAAGAACCATCACCAAGCGAGTTATTAATTGTGTGAAACCTTCAAGGTATATTAATGGACAATGCCATTGGCATATGTTTGTTCTTGTTACAAAGTCTTCTCATATTACAGATTCATCAGTCTGCCTAAACCAGTAAGTGAAGCAGAAAAACGTGAAAGTTTAATGTTGTACTCGTATTACACGAGCAATCCTTAGACTGATACATCAGTAAGAAAGCGAGACCTTTAAGCTATCAGCATGATGAAAACATACAGTGGATGCAACTGGCGCTGATGCGTGCTACACCAACAACTGCTGTGTTGCATCAGCCAACAAGCCAGGATTTATGAAGTGCATTGCAGTGAGATTACAAGTGCACACAAAGAATATATAAATTAATTAACCTTTTACCTTCCCTTTCTAGATGGACAGAAGGTAGCACAACAACTATTTGGTCGGGAGCAGCTCGTATATATTTTATTCCAAGGATGCTGTTATAGGATACTGTAATTAATTGCACTGCCTTTTTTTTCTTCTCTTCTCTCTTCTCTCTTGTCTCTATACATTACGCTCATTTCCTACGCTCATTTTGACAGTTGACTCCTTTTTTCTTTTTTGTTTGTTTGTCGAAAGAGAGAGAGAAAGAAAAAACTACTATCAAACCCCCCAATAGACACACACTCATCATCCCCTTGGATCCACCCCTTAAAAAGCAGAATTTTACTGTAAGTTGTGTGTGCATTTATATTTATATACATCCGCATTGAAAATTAGACATTTCTCTAGAGCTTCTTCTTTTTCTTCTCTCCTATCATTTTTCTTTATGTCGAATACAACACTCTAAAATATGACTCTTACTAATACGAATAATACAACAATGGCATCCACCACAACAGCTGTGCAAGTGGCACTGCGAGTGAGACCGTTGACTCAGCAAGACAGATCTCAGCCACGATTCTCCAATTCAACCGATTCAGATGTGATAAAGACCTACGAGAATTCAGTTGCCATTGTACCGCACCAAAAGTCATTCCAGTTTGACCATGTGTTTGATGTCAACAGCACACAGGAGCAGGTATTCACATCGGTGGCATCCAATTTCGTCGAGAGATTCATTGACGGATACAATGTGACAATACTGGCCTACGTAAGAATACCGCTCTCTTCAGAAACCAAATTTCATGCTAATGCTTTGATTCAGGGACAAACATCCTCAGGTAAAACCTACACAATGGGAACAGCCATTGACGACCATTCAAATCCAGATCAAGAAGGCATTATACCTCGCGCCATGTCTGCCTTGTTCCAACGACTCAACGACATTCAAAAGCAATCAGCAAACACAAAGTCATCACCACCACAGCAGCAGCAGCAGCAGCAACAACAACCACAAAAACGTGCTATTCCAGCATCAGGTCTTTCAACTTTCCCCCCTGCTTCTGGTTTGCGGGTTCCAAGACGATCTGCTTCATCAGTAAAGCTGAGACCTGTATCTATGATTGCACCTCCTCGACGTGGATCAAGCTCATCATTGACCACATCCAGCTCAGTACAGCCCAATGAGAAATCAACCAAGTACACTGTGCATGTGTCATTTATCGAAATCTACAATGAAGAGCTCATTGATTTACTGAACCCGGCTCCTCCTCATGAAAGAGCGCCTGTCACCATCAGAGAAGACACCAAAGGCCACATTATATGGACTGGCTTAAAGGAGGTTCCTGTGGGAAGCACTGAAGATGTTCTTAGGTAATGATGCAATGCATTGCAGTTCTATATATACATAAATTCATCTTTTTGCTAACGTTACCACAATAGATTTCTTCAGATGGGTACAGAGAACCGCGCAACAGGATTTACAGACATGAACGCCAAATCGTCCAGATCGCATGCTATATTTTCTGTGACACTCAAACAGGAAAAATGGGTGCCATCCACAAACAAAACATCACCTTCTGTGTCACGCTCAACAGCCAGCAATACAAGCAGTGGCTTGAACCACAGACACAGCACACTCAATGTCAAAGCCATGGCTGCCCAGATGGAGAAAAGATCGACGTCGCCTACAATGACCGCTGACGAAGAAGACGGTGAATGGATGGTGTCAAACTCTAAATTCCACTTTGTTGATTTGGCTGGCTCTGAAAGACTAAAAAGAACAGCTGCTCAAGGCGATCGACGCAAAGAAGGCATCAACATCAATGCGGGTCTGCTGGCCTTGGGAAATGTCATTTCAGCGTTATCAGACCCTTCGTCCAAAAAGTCAACACATGTGCCTTATCGAGACTCAAAACTAACTCGTTTGCTACAAGATTCTCTGGGCGGCAACTCGACTACATTGATGATTGCTTGTGTGAGCCCTGCAGAGATCAATTTGACAGAGACTATCAACACCATCAAGTACGCCTATCGCGCAAGAAACATCAGAAACAAGACTGAAAAGAATGAGGCTGAAGAATGGATGACTAGCGACAACTTGGACCATCTGCGCCAAATCATCTCAAAGCTCAAGATGGAAGTAAAGATGCTCAAGAGTTCTCCTCATCATAGAAACTCACCTTCGCCCATGTCTTCCTCTGGAAGCGGATCGCCCAAAGCTCACACCACTGTATTCTCTCATGGGCATCATGGGATCATTTCGCCCTCTTCCTCATCGATATCCGATAGCGACCCTCACCCCTCGACATGTCCCTCCATGTCTGCCACCACAAATATCACGGTACCCGACAGCTCAACTTCATTGGAATTATGTGATGCACAGAACCATGGTAACCATAGTAACGACGTTGCTATCATGGTGGCTGATTTGCGTCGTCAAATCGAAGAGCTTCAGAATGAAGTTACTGTTACGCGTGAGCGTAATTTACTTGTTGAAAAGGAGCTCCGTCAAAAATCAAGCACAACTGACATTGCAGATAACGAGTTCCAACATTTGGTGGAGCCTGTCATTGAAGAATACGAGAAATCCATCTCTGGTCTTGAGTCTCAATTAGCCATGGCAAGAGCTGCTCTTAGCCACTCTGAACATGCACTGGAAGATCAGCAAGCCAAGATCAATGAATACGAAACCATGCAGGCGGCTGAAGTGCAAGCGTTGGAAGAACTCAAGGCTCGCCTCTCTGCTGCCATCGACCGTGAGCACTCTTCAGAGACATACTGCTTGGAGCTGGAGGCTCAATTGCAGAAATCTGTGCACGATGGACACAAGGACCAGCAGATACTCTCTGAATTGCGCGAAAAGATCATGAAGTTCAAGGAAATGGATGAGCACACTGAACAGTATATCGGCGACCTGGAAGCAAGACTGTCTGCCTCTGAAGTAGAGAAATCCAAGCTGACCGAGAAGATTGCCGGCCTGTCTGCCTTGGGTAATGAGTCTGCTCAAGACGATGATGCATCGCACTTGGAGTCTTCCTTGAATCAAGAACTGAAAAAGGAACTCGCTGAATGCCAGGCAAAATACCAGGAGTTGGAACAAGAGTTGGCTTTGGTCAAGGAGCAGCATGTGCTAAAGGCCGAATTCACGGATCGGGCTACACAATCGGACGACTACATTGATGAAGAAAGGGTGACCAAGGTTGCAGAGCTTGCTGCATTGTTGTCGGAAAGAGAATCTCAGGTCCACGTACTCGAATCACGATTAGATGAAATTAATGCAATGAAATCAGAGCTATCTGCACTGCGCCAAGCTCACCTGGAGGAGACCACTCGCCTGGAAGACAGCCTCATAAGCTTAAAGACTGCTCACCAGACACAGCTATTGCAAGAGCAACAACACAGCCAAGAACTGCAAAGCACCTTGAAATCGCTTACAGAAACGCATGCAAGCGAGATAAACCAGACTAAATCAGATTATGCTGATCTTCAGCATGAGATGCGTCAGCAGGAGCTAGCATCAGAGTCTGCATTGCGTGAACGTCTACAAGAGCTGGAAAAGTTCAAGTCTGATATGAACGCGCTACAGCTAGTAGAAGAGAAGCAAGATGCTATCATTCAAGGCCTGGAAGCCAAGTTGGAAGAAATGGATCACCTTGTTTCTTCGCTGCAGACTCAATTGGAAGAACGAAATCAAACCATTCAGCTGCTGGAGGCCGATAATGCAAGCAAGACGGAGGCTGCTGCTACTATGCAAAGAAAACTGGAAAGTGTTCTCAAGGACGTATGTGGCATGGGTTCTGAAAAGAAGCAATTGGAACGGGTCTTGTCTTTTGTGGAAGGTACTTTGAGGCTTCAAGATGCAAAGTCTGACAAGACAATGGAGACTTTGGAGGATATCAAGCACCACTACAAAGTACGTGAAGAAGAGATTGAAGAAAAGAGACGCACTGTCAACTTGCTTTCTGCTGAAAAGGACGAACTCTCCCAATCTTTGGAGCAAATCTCACAACGCGCTTCTCAAGGTGATGCCATGGTCAAAAACCTCGAGTCTGAACTGAGCGAAGCCCGTTTATCATTGACTGAACAAGCTAGTCTGGTATTGCAGCTGAAACAAGAACAATCCCAAACAGAGTTCGAATTGCAACGTGTACAAGCACTGGAAGCTCGTGTTCAAGAACTCGATAAAGAGATTGAATTGCACCAACAAGCCAAATCAGAAAAGCAAAAGGAACTGGAGCAGTTGGAACATGCTGTGCAAAAGCAATTGGTGCAAAACGAAGGGCTTATTCGTACGATTGCTGAAATGGAGACTACAATCAAGGAAGAGCGTGCTTTGGCCTCCTCGCAAGATTCTACTGGTATGGTGGCTGAGCTGGAGAGTAAGCTGACCGCTTTACAGCAAGTCAAGAAGCGTGAAGATGACGTCTGGAAAGCTCAAATGGAGAAGATCAAGGAAGAGCTCTTCATCACTCGTAAAGAGAACATGGAATACAAGCAGAAAATTGAACAACTAGAGACCTCGTTGGCTCAAGTCAAGAAGGAAATTGCTACTGTGACACCTGTCAATTCAAGCTTTGAAACCATTACTGTCGATGAGAGTGAGGACGAGCAGGACCACGATTTGGATCATGTTGAGCGTATCTTGCACTTGAAGAAGGAGGCCTCATCATCAGACAACAGCCAACAAGACTTGCTCAACAAGTTGATGCAATTGCAGGAAGACAATGCTCAGCTGCTAAAGCACAATGACAATCTGGAATCGCAACTTGTATTGCAGCGTGGTCAATTGACGCTGGAAACCAAGAACCTGGAACTGGAATTGATGAAGTTGACGGCTGCTAATGACCGCTTAGAAAAGGAAATGGAGCAAGTGATTCCCCGAAGCAATGCCACCGGTCTCGCTGCTCACAACAGAGAATCAATGCAGTTTACTTCGCCTCCTCAGACACCCAGAGTCTCGTCTCCTCCTCCCCCAACAGCAAGCAACAGCACTGGAAGCATCATCCAATACAAGCTGCAGCGTGATATCTCTCAATCAAGTATTGCCAAGCTGTCCAAATCTGGCTCTTATAGATCCGTTTCTACCATGTTGATTGAAAGCAACCACAATGCTGCTGAAGAAGAAGCTCTCAAGCGCATGTCTTCTATCTCTATGAAGTCAGATATCGTTCCTCGTCCTTCGTCATCACTTCGTAGCAGTCGTACTCTGATCAATTCAAGCAACCTCCCACCTCCTACTGCACCGCCTTCCAATCCTCTTCCTCCAATCCCTACACCACTGCCTGCGCTTCCCTCTGCACCATCGTCTCCTTTGCTTGTAGGTGGCACTGCCGGTGAGTCATCTGATCATGGCAGTGATCCCGGATCGCCATCAATGCATCCCATCACTGTGGGTGCATCAAGTCAATCTTCGCTCCATAGACAAGACTCTACTGCCTCTACTAGCTTTAGTGAAATCATGAACTCTACCTCCTCGGCCAACTTTACATCTGAACAATACGACAAACTGATTCGCTCCCTGCAACGTAAAGCTCAATTTGCTGAAAATGATGTGCGAGCTCACCAAGAGGTCATTAGCAAGTTGGAATCACAGCTGTCTCGATCAGAGTCCTCGGTCCGTGAAGTCAAGAAGCAATTGGATCTTTTGAGCAGAGAAAAGCAAGCATATAACCTCGAAATTCAAAACCTGCGTACTCAAGTGACTCAAATACAGACACAACAAAAGACCTTGTCAGATGAATCTTCTGTAGAACGCAAGGAGTTGGAAGAAAAGCTGGAGCAACAGAAGCTGCTCAAGGAAAAGGCAGAAAAGGCGAGAAGGATTTTGGAGAATCGTATGGATGAACTGATGAATAAGAAGAGTAAATTCATGTGCTTCTAATTTTAGCTCTTCACACATTGCTGCCGTATACCGCCTACTACTACTTTTTATGTACACATCTACGATCATATCTTCCTGTTGATTTACACTGACAAATACCACCACTATCTATTTCTATTTACGATATCTTTGATTTTGTTTATTCATTCCTTTTGTAATTCCCTTAACTATATAATTCTGTTTCTTTTTCTAAATAAAAACACTTGTTGATTTCCATGTTGAAGTTTTTCTGAAAGGGTGTGTTGACTTTTTGTATACAATGCACAATTTTACATACAACAGTACTTTATGAACAATCTTACAGGAAATCTCAGCGAGTTTCTTTTTTAATACAAGTGCTAATCATTTTTGTTTATGATGGCGATTTAGCATAGTCTTTTTTGATGAAGACAGGAGTATAAATCAGCATTCCACCAAATGTATAAATGTTAACATGGCATTGAGCAAAGTAAAAAAAAAGGGGGTTTGACCGCGATGACAAGGATGATGCTAACAATAGCGACATTGAATCGAATCTGTAATCGCACAGATTTTAATGTAGTATAATATATACCACAAAGGTCACGATAAGCCATGAATCTTTGCTACAATTTTAACTGAATAAAAAAAAGAGAAGGTATCAATAGATTGTTTAAAAGGTAATCTTACATCAAAATTTCCAAAGCATCAGTTTATTGCTTCGAAAAATTTAACGATTCCTTGCAAAAAAAAAAAAAAAAAAAAAAAAAAAAAAGGTATTGGTATAAGGCCCTTAAAGTAAAACAGGGTAAAACACATAAAATTTGCAGTTGGGGGCTACGGCAGAAGCCCAGAAGCAGCAGCAGCAGCAGCCCCGCCGCGCAAATTTCGCTACTTTCTCGCTATAACGCAAATCAATATTGAGTTTATATGATACTCTGCGGTGCTAGGTTCGTGAAATATGTAGCATAGAAAGTGGAAGATCATGTAGTAATAGTTGATCCCGAGACAAAATCAAGTAATTAAGGCTGTTTAAAGTACTGGAGTGTTGATATAAGCTTGGTGTTGATAGTATGTCAGCGATAGAGTGTATATAAAGCTATGTACCCAAAAGGTTTAAATGTAAGAAAGTTCGATTTATTGCAAGATGTGTTCTGTCAATGTAGTAGAATGAAATATGACAGCTTGAGTTATAACTTCTGTTCAGGAACAGCCTTCTGATTGGCTAAAACAGTTTAAATACCGACGTTAGCACTACGAGTTTTCTTTATCATCTTAACACATATATCATTTCTTCGGTAGTATAGTGGTGAGTATCCCCGCCTGTCACGCGGGAGACCGGGGTTCAATTCCCCGCCGGAGAGTCTTTTTATCCGAGGCCGAAACCGGGGTGCGTGTAGACCGATGGATTACATAATGCCTTGTTTCAGGTACACACAGACTTGTGAAATGTTGAAGAATAAAGGCGAAAAATGGTTAAAATCGCTGGCTTTTGAAAGGCTGAAACTTTTGGCTTTATTAGAGTAATAAAAAAGAGCTTAGTAAAGAGACGTAGAATATACATTTTATTGCACATTCTCAACGGTATTCCTATCTGCTTTTTCCAGCCCCTCTTTTACTGCACGGCTCATTCCGCTGGATCAAGTAGAGAATCATACCATTGTCTAGAGAATTGAAAAACAAACAGTAACCACTAAGCTCGTTATTGTTATTCGCATAATAAAATCCAGAATTACAGCCCTTCGCCACCTTTAGCATTTTCCATCATTACTCATCGACATCATCTCTGACTGTCCCAATTTTTACATTCCCTAGTCGAACAAAGTACGGTCAACAACCTGGGCTAGACATGCAAATACCATTCACACAAATCAACTACTTTTACTAG
Source organism: Mucor sp. M7501 (assembly GCA_037040325.1). Lineage (NCBI taxonomy): Eukaryota > Fungi > Mucoromycota > Mucoromycetes > Mucorales > Mucoraceae > Mucor > Mucor sp. M7501. The sequence continues at coordinate 176 of JAXQGS010000998.1, read as the reverse complement.
TATCATCTGCTCAAATTGATAAAAATCATAAAACCACACATTTGTCAAAAACCATGCTAGCTACAAGCATGCCAATTGTGCAAGCATAATTAGCGCAAAAAACTGATATAGGAACATGTTAGTTTTAAAGCTCTAGCATCATTATAAAAGCCAATTTTATTTCAATATTTACAAAC
>JAXQGS010000997.1:0-12713 GCA_037040325.1 Mucor sp. M7501 | reverse complement strand
CCAGCCATTAGCCATATTGCTACCATCATCGCATCATCACTCGCATCACACAGCTTTTTCGGCCTTTACACCGTGTCTGCATTGATCATTATGGATGATTCCAGAGAGGCGCTTCTCCAAAAACACCACCATATCTTTAAGAAGAGAATGCAGAGATGCCTGCAAGCACATCATGGAAGAACCACTGTATTTTATAGCAGAGAGACGCTCATGGCTTGTAAGTCATTGGGAAGCTGGTGTGATGGCTTACAGCAAGTATTTGGAAAGGGGTCTTATTCTCAAGTATCGAGTACAGACTATGTACTCGAGTTTGAAAGCACCCGGATGTTTGGCGGCGACGAACAGTTTGGCATGTACAAGTATCACTCAAATTCACTCAAGAAGGCTGATTTCATTGAGAGACCAAACCAGTTTGTCATTCTGGAGAAGGGCCAGGCTGTAGATCCAAATGGCTCTATTCACGCCTTTTACCGCAAAGACTTTAGATTTAGTCCTACTGGTATAATAATGGGTAGAAATTACGATTCTAGACAAGCAATATGTATTTGGGACTAATTGCTCTATCAGTTCTTTTTATTAGAAATAGGCATGAGAACAAGGAACACTATCACAGTTTATGGTCTCAAGGCGTTTATTCTGTGGCAGAGGATTATCCACTTACTGTCAGGGTCACTCCTAAGCACCATTCATCGACGATAGAATTTGAAGTATCATATGTCAGATGTAATCGCGGCATCCGCCCTATTTTTGAATCATTTAGTATTCAGGAAAGATTGGCTTTGAAATAGCAGTGTTGGGATTTAATACGCTGCAACGCAACAAAAGCTTGTTGCTCATCCATTGTAATAAATTTACGTATAGCAATCCACACTCTAGCATGTATCTTGTACCACACCCTCTTCTACCAGCGAGCGCCACCGAACTGGATCAACAACAGTTATTTTGATGACCTAAACAACTTGTGCTCTGCGTTTGCTTATTATTAATAGAATGGAATACAATGAAGATAAACAAACATACGTATAAACGAGCTGTAATTCACCCACGAGCTAGATACTCTGAGAGACTCAAAATTGTGCGCCGAGTAAAGCATGTCTTGGTCATTTCAGTTATTTTAGCTTCTTAGAGTCTCTCAGAGCCTCTTAAAGCCATTTAAGCCATTGGACTCATTTGGGTCGTTTGAGTTTCTCAGGGTCTCTCAAAGTCTCTCAAAGCTTTAAGAGCCATTTGGGTCATTTCATTCATTTTAGGCATTCGAGACGGATCTTTTGCTATCAAATAGCTGTTTACAGGTGACAATAAACGCGGATAACCTTCTTCCCAACAGAAGCAAAAGGCCCTATATAGCCAAACATTTTGAATGTCTTGCTGAAGCATGATTTACCCAGAAAAAGTAATAGTAGCTAGACCACCAAGGCCTATAGTGTGAGACTTTGCTAGGACATTTGATACAATAGCAGTGATCAGTAATAGTTCTTGCTGTTCTGTCTTTGCCTGCTCTTTAGAATGCCATGATTACAAAGAGTTCCTTGTCTGGTTTGATTGTGGAAACTCCCAAGATTGTGTACCAATCTAATATTGGAGATCAAATCTACGGTAATGGAGATATTCCTCCAGAAATCAAGGGGGGGGGGAATGAGATCTCTGCATTGATTGGTTTTGACACACACACACACAATCTAACTAACAGTAGTAGATCCGGAGCTCAATAAAAAGCCTTTTTTATTTCAAAATGTATCAAGATGAGCTCTCCACCTTTTTTTCTTCCTTGTTCTTTTTCTCTGTCACTACTTACATTAATCATCAGCAGAAAAAAAAACATGGCATTCTCATCCGCTCTTGTACTCACAGATTTAAATGATTACATTGCTCCTTCTCAATCATGCATAAAGCCTGTGGAAGTAGAGAAATCAGAAAACAAAGGACCTGTAAGTTTCTCAGTTATCGACAATTGGCTGCTTACTAACACACATGTGTGCCAGAGCGAGATCAAGGTAGATGGAGAAGGCGCCTACTATGAAATCTCTCAAGACGGTGGAGAAGAAAAGCTAGAGTCAGCATCCATCAGTCTCAACGATTGCTTAGCATGCAGGTAAGAAAAAAAGATGTGACATGGATGACAAATCAATGCTACGACAGTGTGTATTGACCCTGATTCACAACACACACACAGTGGCTGCGTCACATCTGCTGAAAGCGTCTTGATCTCTATGCAATCTCAAGACGAGCTGTTCAAGATACTGCAAGACAACAAGCTCGCCATGGAACAAAACCAACCGCAGAACCACCGCACCATTGTCATTTCCATCAGTCCTCAGTCTCGAGCCTCGCTAGCCGCTAAATATCAATTGACACCTCTGCAAGTGCACCACAGGCTGGTGTATTTCTTCAAGCACTTTTTGGGTGCGCACCATGTCTTTGATACAGCATTCACTCAAGACTTGTCGTTGGTCGAGTCAGCCAGAGAGTTTGTGGATCGGTTCAAGCGCTACATGCAAAATGGAGGCGAGGCATTGGAGGCTGCCATGCAGCAGGCAGACAAGGAGAAACAAGCACTGGCAGAGGAGGGCAAGCCCAAGGTGAGAGCAAGAAGAGCACGAGCCAACAAGTCCAGCGAGAGTGCAGCACCTGTCAACCAAGATTTGCCCATGCTGGCCTCCTCCTGTCCTGGCTGGGTATGCTATGCTGAAAAGACACATGGTGAAGTCCTACCATACATTACTGCTGCCAAATCACCTCAGCAGATGATGGGATCGCTTGTCAAGGACTATTTTGCAAAAAAGTCTGGATTAACGTAAGTGTGTGTTTTCGCTTGTCTACACTAGGGTGACTCACACGCAACAACAGCCCAGATCAAATATACCACGTTTCTATTATGCCATGCTACGACAAAAAACTGGAAGCCAGTCGACCCGATTTCTTTTTAGAGCAATACAACACCCGAGAAGTGGATTGCGTCTTGACAACCAGCGAGATTGACAAGATGCTGATTGAACAAAACTTGGATTTCAGACAAATGACAGAGAGCCCCATTGACGACATGTTCAACAAGGTGGGCATCGATCCTGCGACTCAGATTGAGACAGTGTACGGTGTATCTGGTTCTTCATCAGGGGGTGGTCTAGAGTATATTTTTGCTACAGCAGCTAGAGAGCTTTTCAACATGCACAACGTGCCCAACGATCCACTGAATATCGCATCGGCTCATGTCATTGTCAAGACGGGTAAAAATGCCGATGTCAAGGAATACTCGCTGGTGGCAGAGGATGGACGCATTTTGCTGCGATTTGCAACTGCTTATGGGTTCCGCAACATTCAAAATGTAGTGCGAAAAATCAAGAGTGGTAATGCCAACTACCACTATATCGAGGTCATGGCGTGCCCTGGTGGTTGTGCCAATGGTGGAGGTCAGCTGCCAGCGGCTGTGGAGGAGACTCTGCAGGTGGTGAATGCCAAGGATTGGGTGGGTCACGTTGAGAATATCTATCGATCCTCGCAAGGTGTCAAGCCAGAGGATAATGAAATTATCAAGGCCTTGTACAAGTAAGTCTAGTGTGTTTTTTTTTTTCTTGGTGTGTGTGTACATGTGCGTTTAGAAAGACTCATCTTTTTTCATTTTTCATAGTGAATGGATTGTGGATCCATCCAGTGAAAGAGCACATCAGCTTTTGAGAACACAGTATCATGCAGTAACTCAAAACTTGGGCAACCCATTAGCAACCAAGTGGTAGTTTTATATATATTGAATAGATTTGCTTTTTTTTCGTGTGTCTAGAGAATAAATTATTGTCACCCAACAGAGGGAGATTCTGTCATACAACAACAACATGTCAGACTGAATCCCTACGTATACATGCAAATTACAAATTACAACGCTTTGTATTATTCAAAGAGGCAGTAATATCAGTATTATAAGTTACTATTGTATCGTTTTGACACTTTTATTTATAAATACATTTATGTATATGGTACAACTCTTTACTTTGAAGAAGAACCTCTAAAATTTGCCTTTAACTGCTTCATAAACTCCTTTCCTTCTGTAATGATATCCACATAGGGATGTTCAATCGGCACCCATTCCACTGTCCATTGCTCTCCTTCTTTAAAGTTGATGATTTCATTCCAATCCTCAAACAAAGGTTTGCTGTCCAACGAAATTTGACGACCCTGTTTTGTAGTGATCTTGGTAACACGTCTTGTTTGGTAGGAAGCCACAATGTGAATACGTTCTGCCAGATCTTTGCCTGTATCGGTGGGATGAATGCGAATCCATACACGTTGACCTGGGTTGATGCTGGATACAGTGATATGACGATCATCATCGGATGCTATAATAATAACATGAGTGATCCTGTACAACTATTCAGATATCCATAATACTTACTAGCAGAAGGAGGTAGTTTGGGTAATGTCTTGTTAGCCAATTGATCGTCTTCTTTAAAGTACCCATAATCAGTGGCAGGAACAACTAGTGTTGTGTGTCAATGATTCATCACAAGCTAATCATTTTAACTCTACTTACTTCCTTGCTTTTTAAAGTATGGATTTGCTGCCTGCTGCTGCTGCTGCTGCTGCTGCTGCTGCTGTTGCATTTGAGAGGGACCATGAGGAGCGCCCGCCTTTAGTATGTTGGTTGGGTACACTTTGCTCAGTTCTTCTTCTGGCAGATCCAGTTCTATCAGTGGTGTTGATTGAGCACGATTGTAGTAAGAGGGTTGCTGTGATGGATGAGGAGGCGCTGGTGATGGTGAATAAAAGGAAGGAGCAGGTGTAGCTGCTACAGAAGAAGGCAAATAGGATCCCATGGAGGACCGATGCATGTGGGGCGTGATGGGTCTGTGTTCAATCTCTTGACTCTCCTTTTCCACATACTGGCGAGGTGTATTGTCTTGTTCAGTCTTGTCTTGCTTTGGCTTTCTCTTTTTGACAATGATCTTTTCCTCCTTGTCTTCCTCTTTGGCAGCAATGGGCGAAGAAACAGGTGATGCTGTTGTAGTCGTAGTAGCAACGATGGTTGGGTCCAAGATTTGAATGGTAGGTGCTAATGTGGTCACCACACTGCTGGCTCTCTTTTTTCTGAAATCACCCACTACAGTGGCACTGGTCGCTTTAGATCCTTTGGGCACATGCACTGCAAAATCGTCATCAAAGGGATCAATGGCCGTGTCTTCCCAATCCTCTTCTTCTTCTTCTCCTTCTTCTTGCTCATGATCAGAGTGGACATGTTTCTTTTCTTTTTCCTCTTGTACCTTTTCCCCTGAATGATACACCATGTCTGAATAATCAATAGCGGATTCCTTGTCATCCTCTTCATCGTCCTCTTTTTCATCTTGTTTATTCTTGGATGCAATGGGTGTAGGTGGTCGATGATGTGTCTTTGTTGTTGGTCTCACAATATCCCAATCATCGTCATCCTCCTCCTCGTCTTCCTCATCAAAGCCCAGCAAATCTTGACTCACAGGTTGCGTCTTTGGCTGCTCTTCGTCTGGTTTAAGCGAAATGGTAGAAGTAGACAATTGAGGTTCATCTTGCTTTTTGTAGTATGGATTTGTAGGTGCTAATGTGGATTGCAGTGGCTTTGTTGTTACATTGCTGTTGGAAAAAGACGACGAGGAGGCAAATACAGGCATGGGAGGTAACTGAAATCCACTGCTACTGGCAGCAGACACCAGAGGAGGCTTGACAGATGCATACGATTGCTGTTGCTGTTGCTGTTGAGGAGGTTGTGGTTGTGGTGGTGGTGGCGGCGTAGCTTGGTATACGGAATTGAATGAATAGGAAGGTTGCTGAGCAGGTGGACTCTGTTGTGGTTGAGAGTAATTGGCCTGTTGGTAAATGCCATTGGAATTCAAAGGTAATGATATAGCAGGAGAAGGTGTATTCTGACGCATAGGTTGATAAGGGTAGTGTTGTTGTTGCTGTTGTTGTTGTTGTTGCTGCTGCTGCTGTTGTTGAGGAGGAAGAGGGAAATAGGAAGCATTGGCATCATTTTGTTGTTGTTGTTGTGGATACAATGGTGGGTTTGGAGATGCCACTGGTATCAAGGCAGCAGCAGGAGGAGGATAGTGTTGTTGCTGCTGCTGCTGAGATGGAGGAGTTGGTTGAGATAATGGTAATACAATGGGATCTGAATTATGCGGTACATATGGAGGTGGTTGATAGTGAGCATTCGTGGTAGTAGTAGGAGGAGGAGGACTCGTGACACTCGCTTGATGATGATTGTTATATGACGAAGGTGCAGAATTGGCAGATATGGATTGATATTGCGATGGATTCACATCTGTGGGCATGGGCATTTCCATACGATTCATGATGGGTTGTGTGGATGCAGGTCGACTAACGGGTTGTGCTGGAGGTGGTTGAACGGCTACTGGGGCAGGCCGAGATGACTGCATGCCATTGGCACTACTTGTAGGTGTCTTGTTGCCATTGTAAAAGGTAGATGATGTAGTAGTACTCGTATTGGTATCCAATGCTTTCAAAGGTGTAATAGCAGGTGTCATTTTAGGCGTCTTTTGATAAAACACAGAGCTAGGACATGGTGCAGGAGAAGCCAAGGCAAATTGAAGTTCTGGCTTGTACCTTTCATTACTACTACTACTACTGCTGCTACTGCTACTACTGATATTGGATAGATAGGATTTCACAGGTTTTTTACTGTTGGTATTCTGATCCCTGGGTGGTAGCGCAGGTTGTGAATGATTATTGTTGTTATTGTTGGAGGAGGAGGATATACTATACAGTGGTTTGGTTGCAAAGGGCGAAGCAGATGATGTGGAAGTGGTGGTGGTGGTAGGTAATGAGTTTGTAGAATAGTTTGTTGGTGATATGGGTGACGATGAGGTAGCATGACTAGAGACTATACATGTTGTGCCAAATCAGTAACCAGCCATTATATATACTCACTCGACTCGAGAAAGAAAAAAAACTACACTTACTGTTGATGCTTGAATTATACGCTCTTGGTTTTGTCGGTAATGGAGGCGGACTACTCGAGCTGATGGTATGATTACTGCTGTTGCCATTGCCATTATTACCACCACCAGCAGTAGCAGCAGAAGAGGATTCCTGCTCTAATTGTGCCTGTAATTCCTTTGCAATGGCTTCATCGTTCAATTCTTGTTCCCGTCGACGATTGATTTCATTTTCCCATTCTTTATCGGCTTCTTGCTGAAGTTTCTTTACAAGCTTGATTGATTTATGCTCTTTTTTGGTATCAAACAAATGTCTCATTATTAAGCAAAAGAGAGGTTGGTATAGGAAAAGAAAGAGAGAGAGAGAGAGAAAAAGAGGAAAAAGCCAAGATGTTATAAATAGTGAATGTGCTCGGGGTTTCTTTGGTTGTAACACCTATACCTCGACTCAGTTACACATCCCATCAGAAATCAAGACATTGTTATAGTGTAAGAGTGTCTAGTCAACCTCTTGGCAAGGGCATTATAATTATATATAAATATAGATTAGAATCACAAAAGGGTATCCTATAAGATCAACATGGAATAGTTTACATTCTTGGCAAAATTATCATCATCCGTTGATTTCCCTTCATGCTCTTAAATAGGCGAATAAGAGAGAGAGAGAGACGGGATAATAGATCAAGCGTATACTGTATACCAAAAGCTTTGGAAGCCACACACACACTAGAGCGGGGCGCATGTGTGTCACTCTTTTCTTTTTCTTTCACAGCAATGCCAATCACTAGAAAAGAAAAACAGTTACTGGATTCTCAACGAGAGATACAATGGATCAAACGACAAATTGAAGCAGCCGAACAAGAAGAAAGAGCAAACCAAGAAGCCCATAAATACGTGATACCAGACGGCGCTACAGAAGAGCATGTGGAAGAGAGTATTCAAGACACGAAAGCCAAGATTGACGAACTTAAAAGCGAGTACGACATGCTTTGCCAATTCAACAAGAGCAAAGAAGCGCTTGCCAAGGCTGTCAATTACCAGTACTTTACATTGGAGGCGCTCTATCCCAGGCAGTCAGACCACGAGTCGATGGAAATCAAAAAGGCCACAGAAGAGCAAATCAATACACGGGATGAATACGTGGTGCAGTTTATGAAGACACTCAAGCAAATCAACAAGAAAAAAAAGGAGCTGACAGAGATACAACAAAAGATTATGCGACAACATGAAAAGAACAAGGACACTTTTACAAAAGTCGAGACATGGCGATCCAATAAACGAAAACAGAATGCGAACCCTGAAGCCGCGGAATTACTACAAGCGTAAGATGTGTTGTTAAGAGTGCACAGAGATGGATGTGTCTTATTGACACATTATTTCATACATGATACAGGATGAATGCAAAGAGGGATCAAATTTCACTGATACGCGGTGTTCTTAATGTAAGTAGTGGTGAGGGGGACTCTTGAGAGAGAATCGATTTAACGTTTTTTTTTATTATAAGGGTATCATACTGGAAAGTGGTATTGCTTGGGATGAAGATGAACGTTGGTTAAATACAATGCTTCGTATAGGAGATACTCTACCGACGTTTTAAAAAATAAGAGATATGTAAATAAAGGGGTAAAATAATAAATAAAGTATGAAATTATGCATGTAATGTATATAAAGGTGATTATTTCATTGCAGTAGTAGTAGTAGTAGTAGTTGTAGACGAATCCAGCGTCCACACTTTGGTAATAGGAGATGTCGAATGGGGTTCAGGAGTATTTGGCCCTGTCGATAAGGATGCATCGGACAGATAGACATCCTCCTCTTCCTCTTCCTCCTCCTCGTTGTGTGTTTGAGGTAATGTTGCTTTTCCAATCTGATCTGGATCCAGACCTAAATCATCCATGACAACGGGTAATGCGCCCATGCTATACACACAAGTCAGTAACAAGATCAAATCTACTACTATTCGAGCTTTACCGAGAATAAAACATTTGAAGCCTGAGTCGAATATTTTCTGTGTACAAATCTTCAATGGATCTATCCGAGTACAGGCCCATTTGAATGTTTCGAATAAACACAAAGAATTCACAAACGGCTACCAATCGATCTCGGCAATACTGATCAATCGGCAGCCAGTTTTCATTCTCGTCCAACTTGAACCGGTAATTGAGCAACACAGACTGACTATTGCCAGGGTCAGCAGGTCTTGCACATGCCGAACATGCGTTGGATACAATAATGTTGTTTCGACTGTTGCTGCTGCTAGTGCTGGTGCTGGTGGATGGGCTACTGGTAAATCTTCCCCACAATGGCTTGCTCTGCTGTGGTGCTGGTGCGGCCGGTGCTGCTGGTGGTGTCGCATTCATGTTGAATGAAGTGACATGTTCGATAAAACAGGGCTGTCGAGACAGGTAATCAATCATCTTTTTGATGGACAGCTTGGATTGAGGTCCAAATCGAAGACAGGGCTCAATGTCTTCGGATAGACAGTGCTTCATGAATGGTGTTTGATTCAACTTTTTGGGTGTCAAGAGCTGCTTGGAGGAGGCAATGGTGTATTCTTGAAACAGTTGCAATTGAACGCCATCCAGGGTCGATGGCTCCTTTTTGATGGCATGGTTGGACGTGGATGGTGTGGGTGGCATCGAGATGGTTCTTTGTTCCTGGTGGTGATGAGGCTGTCGTTGTGTGTACTTTAGAGCATGATTGGCACTGGCACGTTTCAAACCATGCAATGCTTGTAAATCCATCTGTGCACGCATATTGGAGCAGCTCTTTTTCTTTTTTGCTGCTACATGCTCCATGGACGACCCGGTTTCATCATCGGCAGTTGTCAATTTGAGCCGCAACTCGTGCAATTGTGTTTGTTCCGCCAAGAGATGTTCCTGAGTCTGTCTCAGTTCGTTTTCGACCTGCCAGCGTGCTCTCTTTTCAATGGCCACCATGGCATTGGCTTCTTCAAACAGCTTCCTACTGAGTTCTTCCAATTCGTGCTCGACCATGTCCTTTTCATGCTGCACATTGCCCACGCGCTCAATCTCGGCTACATATTTCTGATTCAATGTCTGTAGATCCAATTCCATGCGCTGTAGCTGGTGGTTTTTTGTGCAGAGTTCTTGTCGGAGTGATAAGATGATTTCGTCTGATTGACAGTGATGGCAATTCATGTTTGTATGTGTGGAGAGAGAGAAAAGAAGGGAAAGAAGGAAAGAGAGAAAGAAAAAGGTGTTGTATCACACTGGGCCTTTTTTTTTTTTTTTAAAATGTGATTTTTAATGAAAATTTCGGGGACACATGTTAAGGAGACAAGTTAAATTTGGCAGGGAAACAAAAAAAAAAGTTTAATAAAGATCATCATCATCATTACCAGTGTGTAGTAGTATTTGCTGTACTAGAGAGTAATTCAATGTTACGCTGAATTGAAGATATTAATCATGGTAACACATGCACTTATTGAATGTCATTTGGTATACAAAATCACATTCATTGAGGTTTTTCCTCCCCCATCCCTTTTTTCCGTTATATACAACGTGAATCCCAATCCATTGTGAAATTTACTAAATGTCATTGATTTACATGGCAAATGGGAGTGTGTGTGTGTGTGTGTGTGTGTGTGTGTGTGTGTTTCATCTCCCGCATCTTTGTTTGAGGATCAAGGTATATGTAGAGACAGCCGAAGGATGTGGTCCAAATGTCAAATGTCACTATAATAGTCAGCTAAAACTGAGCTAATTAGTTTCTATTTCTAGAACCCTCATCCATCACCATGATCGAGAACACAACACTTGTGAAAAAATGGGAGAAAAGAGAGGACATGGTGTACGCATGATCTACAGACACAGCAGTAAGTTGAGCAGGAAATCAGAAAAAGGGGTATACGAAAAGAGATCATTCATCGTCAATTCACATTGGTGTATTTATTGCCGTCTGGCTTTTCTGTCGGCATAACGTGTCTACATTTGGCCGTGTCATGAATAAATGAACTACCAAAGACGTTGTTACATCATTGCTACTACTGATGTTCTTGATGATGCAGTGGATTCATCTTTTTTTTTCATCTTCTTGTTGCTGTGTTGTTGGGTGGTTGTACTAACGTCATGATGATTTGATAATGATAATGATGATGATGATTTGAGAGTGTCCTTGCTGTTGGATAATGGTGTTGTCGTCGTCGTCGTCGTCGTCGTCGTCGTCGTTGCACGCCCTAATTTTTTATAAGGGAGAAGTTTAATTTTATAAATATGCTTACTACACCTAGGTCAACTCGAATCTACACATTTACTACTATGCAACCTACAGCCACGCCAATGGTTGCTCCTGAATCAAATCCAAATTTTTATCCCCCTTCTTCTGCTCCTCCAGCACCACTTTGGTTGGGCAATCCAGGAAAATCAGTATTATTGTACTGGCAGCAGCGATTGCATCCAGAGGGTATCCACTAAAAGATTTTGAATGACACTAATGTTTCGCACAATCAGTGCAAGTACAATCAAAAATAGGATCATTGGCACCTTTGTTGTCGGTAAAAATAGGATTGGCACCTTTGTAGGTAAAAATAAGATTGGCACCTTTGTAGGTAAAAATAAGATTGGCACCTTTGTAGGTAAAAATAAGATTGGCATCATTGTTGATACCGAGCAGGATCAAGACGGCATTTTCAATCAAGGCAGCTGTATACATCTGTATGCTATACTTGGTATATGTATGAGTCTTGGACATGTACCGTACCTAATGAGTAATAAAATTGAGCACCAAAAAAGTGTTTATTAGTGGTGAAGTCAGTGATTGACAATTCTATATATCACGGTAGGATCATCCAATGATTAGCAGCGGTAATCAGTAGTGGCTACTAGTTAAAGCAAATGCTACTAATAAAAGTTGTAGAATTGTGTGAATGGTAGTTTAGTGTCTAGCCTAGGTTGTTACCCATACTTTGTTTGACTAGGGCGTGTTGAATTTGGGTTTGTTGAAGACGATGTCGATGAGTAAAGATGAAAAAGGTGAAAAATGGCCAATTTTTGAATGGATGTAGCTCAGGAGTTTACTAAGTAAACCTGGGAGGAGAGCTTAGTAGCTTCTGTTTCTTAATTCATTTTCTATATAATGGTATAGTTTTTATGTAAAAAGCTTCCAACTTTTTTCAAATCAGTGCTTGAGCATATATGAAATTATAAATTTCGAGCAAATTCATGAAGGGAACGTACATTTAGTACTCAAATGCCCCACAGCGCTCTAGATACAGCATAGAGCTATTAGATGGTTTTTGTTTTGTTTAAATCGGATGAGCCAATCTCGAGAAAAGCCATCGAGGAAAATCACCCATTTTTGATCAATTTTCCCTTGCTACCATGCATGAAAAATTTGGGTGACGATTCTTTGGTGAAGACAAAATGGTCATTTCCTCATGATAGAATTGAGCTACAGAGACAACCGAGGGTTCATTCGATAGGTATTTTTTTGCTCTATAATCTTGATTAATGCTCCAGGTCATGTTGTGATGGCAGAAATTGGCCAATGTTGCAAAAAAGGCCAGAAAAGCACCAAAACTATCCCAGCAAAAATATATTGAATAACCGACACTCATACACTTGAATTTGGTATGGTTAGATTCTCCTTAAAATTCTGTACAAATTTCATATAATGTTTATGGTATGCTTGCTATCAAGAATCGCTTCAATCAAACGTCAATAGATTTTTCAATTCATATGGACCATCACTGAAAATATTGAAATTCAGATCCCGCAACTATACACTAGGAGGACATGAAAAAAAGGGGTCAAAGTAAAATGCAGAGTATACAACAAT
>JAXQGS010000996.1:0-12714 GCA_037040325.1 Mucor sp. M7501 | reverse complement strand
AAATGTAAAACACGTTTTTGGAGGAAAGGTCTACAAACACTATAGTAAATTGATCCGAAGACACTTTTACATGCTCCTATGCGTTTCTACAATTGTTTTGAGCATAGGAACATCTTAGTAAAAAACTTCATTTTTGAGGTGAAAACCTCCATCATTCAAAATCATCCATTTTTCCCTTGCTACCACAAGGCAAAATTTCTCAAAAATCGTTGATCAACTCGATCCCCAAAAAACTGCTGAAAAGTGATTCATAGCCTAATGTCAGGTCGTAGAACACGATGGCACCTGCTTCCAGGCCGAGATCGCGCTTCGTTGGCGAGATAAAAGCGATTCAAACACTTGATTTTACAGTGGGAAATACATTTGAAGGCTGCTCACTGAACATTGCGCTTATTAACATCTGATGTGATGGTCTGTAGTTTATTATCTAACAAATCAGTGCACTATTAAACTCTTTGTCCATCAAAAAGAGCACAGATTTACCAAAAAGCATGGGCAATACCCAAAATCGGTGAAGAAACTGTTTTTGTAGCAGATATCGAATCGGTTGACAGGCATTGTGTCATTTGACAGATGAGCGAAACGGAGGATGTGTGTCGCCCAACTTTGATCTAATCCTGTGTCTCCTTTGGATTGTTTACGTGATGAAATGGGTCTGTTGTTTCAAGAATACCAATTTCCAGACTGTGCTTGCTGTTCAGAATAAGACCGTCTGCATTGTAGTGGGAGCTGTCATCTTTGTCCACTAGCTTCAGCTCATCACAGATAGCACACAATCGAATTTCTCCAGATTGCAATCGTGTTGTATCCATCAGTTTTGACACACAGTCTAAGATTGGCCAAATGATTCGATAGTTGTATCCTGTCTCAAGCTTGTATACATCACTATCTTCAATGAACATTTCAGAAACACTATAACAAAAGTGAGCTATGTGGGCAAGATAAGTTTCAATTGTTAATTTAAATACTCACAATGATTGAACAACAACATGAAAGAATTTCATGAAGGGCTTGTTTGATTTGTAAACTTGGTAGTATATTTGAGCCAGCAGCTCATTTGATGCATCTTCATTTGCCAATGTCTATAGTATATAACAAGTAGTGCAATGTTAAAGATCCATATAAAAAAGAGATTGTTCCATACGCTAAGACTGTTGCTTACAATTGTGTCAAAGATGTTGTAAAAATCTTGATCTTCTACAAAGGAGATCTTCTAAAGGAGTCAATGATTTCTTCACTAATCAATTCTGTATATAATAAATAATAACATACCTTCATAAACCAGAGTATATTGACTAACTTTTTCGAGTTTTCTTCATTGTGTCGTGCTGTTGTAGGTATCTTCACGGAGCCAATGCAGTTTTGGCAGGCATTGACATTCTCCAAACTCTTGGCTTGGTAGCTATAAAACGAGTTTCAGAAAGTTTGTTACATCTGCAAAATTGAAGAGAATACACACCTGCTACTTGAATAAAGAGTAATATACTAATTCTTCTAAAGGTGCTGCATCACCTTCATTTTCTGCCTTGAAGAAGGCTTCCGTAGCAATATTGAGAGACATTTTGACATGGTTGAATACGCTCTCGATCGCTGCCATTGACTGAATCCTCGAGGCTCCAAATCAACGTTCAAGAGAACGTTGAAAACCTCATGTATCCAGTATAAAAAGTCAAAATGGAAAGAAAGAGTGAATTATTCAAAAGGATCCCTCCTATGCACTTTAATGAGATAAATGATTGCCGTTTTATCAGTGTGTCTCATGCTGTCCTGATAGGAGATTGGGAGAGCGGTTAAATCAAATGTCGCCTCTCCTTGTCGGCAAACCCGAAAAACATTTTTCTTTTTTTCAATACAATCAACCAAGCTATGGATAAACTTCCATTCGAGATATTCGCATGCATTATACGCTACTTGGACCATGAAAACCGACTCAACTGCTGCCAAGTGTGCAAATCATGGAACAACAGCATCAACCGATCCTATCTGTTGCTGGAAACTATCTTTTGTGGCGATCTCGCAACGCAGGATGAACGCATTAAACGCTATTTCAAGCAAAACCCACATCTCAGTACACGAGTGAATACACTTGAATACAACCTCTTGGGCGAGCTACCAGTCGAGACGTTGAAACTGATGCCTTCCATCTTGCCGCATATCAAGCACCTTTGCTTGTACACAAATGACAGCGTCATGTATAATCGCATCAACTCCAAGGGAAGAAAATTTGCACCACGTGTAGCAAACTTTGTGCAGGTTGACGTTGGTCAGCGTCGTAGAGTATATGAAGCCCGTTTGGACGATTCATTTGAAGGGTGTTGGTCAGCGGTACTGGAGAGCATTGAAGATGCAAGCACAAACATGCTGTCGTCCTGCTTGCTCAACTGCTCAACACAGCCATTTCAACGCTTGACCCGGCTATGGCTCAATTACTCCAACATTGTTTTATCCAGCCTGGAAAATGGCATGAGCTACCTGTTTAGCGGTTTGAAGCAAGCACCCGCTCTTGAGGAACTATCGCTGAATTACACACATATCAATTTTGCGCATCTGGATCTGTTGCACCAACACTGCCAGCAATTGCACTCGTTAACATTGGATCATGTCAGCATTTACAACCACCCTTCAGGGCCAGGGCAGAGATTCTTGTACGATATCCCACCTCTACACTATGAGCCAGCAGCAGCGCCTAGTTTGAAGCGCTTGGCTATTGTTTCAGCTACCATCGTCGCCGGAACGCCTTTACTGGAATACATTGCAGCAAAATACAGCCATATTGAACATTTAAAGTGCCTGGTAGCAAATAGCGAACCCACCCGGACGCAGGATGCGTACAAAGGACAAGCTGCCTTTTTGATTTCAGCCTGCACCGCACTGAAGTATTTTGAATGCAACCTGTTCAGCCCAACGCCGTTGCTTTTGAGAATGATGGACAGTCAAGGCATCAGGATGGAGCAGGACTTCAGGCTCGGGTTCACTGACGACGCTGAGAGCTTTGTTGTGATATGCAACAGTGACCACCACAAAACGGCTGTGAAGAGAGTAGACATGCAAATCAACTATTACCCAGACCACTTTAACGACATGCTATTGAACCTGGAGAACCTCACTGATTTGACCATCAACAATCTCGGATATCGGATAGAGGACATATCATTTGAACAGGACGATTGCTATTATGAGTCTACGATGCTGCCCCTGAATGTGCTTTTAAACGGATTAGTGCATCTGGAGAAGCTTGATCTTCAAGGCTTTTTCATCACGATGGACAGACAAGAGACATTGCAGCATCACATCAAAAGCATGGCATTCAATCAATGCACGTTTGAAAGCTTCGTGCATCAAGACAGCGGCGCCTTGTTCAGTCCTTGCAACTACATTTCGACCTGCTGTTTGAAATTGCAATACCTGAAACTACATGGACAATGGAACTACGATCCACACGAGAGCGAAGTTAGTCTGAGGCTGTTTGACCTCACAGAGATAAGTAGCGTCGAGGTGTTTATTGAGTATTCTTGTCCTTACATTCGACATGTGGACGAGGAGGGAGCAGAGACATGGTTTGAAATACAACGGCACAACATGGATCCAGTATTTGAATGTGTTCCCATTCAAAACAATGAACCACCACTACCTCGCACAGACCCAGAGAAGCCCAATTATTTCACCATTGAATGCGCAGATACCAAAGTGTTTTACACGCAAAAAGTATATTATCAAGAACCTTACCAATTTTGAAATAAGCTAGAGTTTATGTATATATATTTGATAAAGTTTTATGGACATTTACGATATTAAAACAAGTATGTATAAAAAAAAAAGAATTGCTTATGAGGTGCTATACTGTCTTTGCAGCAGTGTTTTGGCGAGCATTCAAATGGCCACTGTCCTGATGCTGGATATTCAAATGCTGTCTAGCAAAAGAGAATTGATTTAAAATATCGGCAGTGGTAACCATGCCCAACAGACCAGATTCCAATGTGGTGTCAATCATGGTTGGTGTAGTGCTATTATTGGTATTTCCCAGCACGATGCCTTCCTCCAGCTTTTGACTATTACTCACAGCAGTAGTGGCCATGGCTGGTATCGATGTATTGGAGAGGTTTTGACATACTGGACATGTGTTTCCAAATAACCGTCTGATGGCACATTTGATACTCTTTGCATGCTTTTTAATTGCGCCTGCTCGAATTGATGCAATTGCACGTAATCTCTCGTCTTGTTCTTGCTTGGTAATCTCGATATCCTGCTCTGTACGGTAAACCAACACGACTTTTTCTCTGCCACCACATGGATCATAAGTAATTTGTCATCAAAGGGGGTTCGAGTCGTCGACTTACTTTCCGGCATGAAGCAACTTGTTCGTCACTTCGATAACAGGCATTCTTGATGATGCTGTCAGATAAGGCTGAAGCTCCAAGCTGCCAATAGGTACATTGAATTCTTTTTGCTCCAAAGCAAGCAATGACTAGACACATGAACAATGAGTTTCGGCTATATCAACGGTAAACATGCTTAGCTACTACCTTGAGATCTAGAACACCAAGTATCTCGCAATCATCTTGAATAGCGTCCAATTGCTCCTTCTCATCGTTGCTGTACACAAACACATGCGAATACCCGCTGCTCAAGTACTGCAAAACAGTAGATGTATTCAAAGTAGCATTACTATGTAGCATCAGCATATTGCTTGCAGGCGTCACTATTTGGCTAATGTATTTCTCTTGCATGTCCAGTACATTCTGAAGCATATTGACAGTTTCATGCTTGAGAGTGCCATCGTCGTAAGCAGACTTGTCATGAAGTTGGAGCAGTGCCCCAAATTCTAGGATACAATATATCAGCGTCATGGACAGACAAGCCACTTCCTGCCTTCATGCTTACCAGCAACACCATATGTAAACCCTGTGTGCGTTCCCAGAAGATGGTCTAAAAACTTGGAAATGGGCCATGAAATGACAAACCAAAGGGCAATGAGTATCCGCACAGGAAATGCAAACATTGCGCCAATGGCTAAACCGTGCTTTGAAAAGATGGCCTGTGGTATAATCTCTGCAAAGAGCACCAAGAGTGCAGTCGACACAATGACAGAGATGAAGCCTTTGCTAAAGATGTCGTCAAACAAAATGGGCAGTGTCTCGTTCAGCACGGTATTCGTCAATAATAAGGTTGCTAGTAGGATGTGTCCGTTTTTGCGAATAGGGATAATGCGAGAAGCATAGTATTGCTGCTGAGGTGTACCTGCAATTTCCAGAATTGATAGGTTCGTTGTATCCAATGACATCTAGGAGTGTTGTTTGTTGCATGAATATACATGGATTTCTACAGGGATTGTTTGTGATGACTTACCAAGCCCAGCGTAAGGCCTTATTTATGAACAACAACAACAACAACAACAACAACAACAAGTTAGCATCCAAATGCCGGTTTGTTATGTAATTTCGACATACCTGCAACAATGCCACTGAGAGCTACCAGAAAGAAGATGGCTACGATTTGTCCCCAAAATTCCGCTGACTTGGGATCCACTGTATGTCCTTCTTCTTCGTCTTCATGTCCTCCTGCCAAAGCCAATTGAGCAAATAGTGATATCAAACCATAGTATATAGAAGGTTTTAGCAGCATTAGTTGGTTTCAAAAGAGCAAGAAAAAAAAAAAGAAAGAGAGAAAGAGAATGAAAATACATCAAATACGGATACAATGTGAGATTATCTTTTATAGACATAAAAACAGCGGGTCCAAGGCCTCCACCCCCCCCCCTTTATTTTGAATGATATGTATACATATGAAATTGATCATCTTCCAATGTACATGAGCACATAAACATATAAATTTTCTTAATATGGGAACCACTACTAGCAATAGAAATCACTCCTTTTGCTTTAAATGTTTTTTTCTCAACCCAAGTATATTATTAATACAAAATCATGCACTTGATTTCTCAAATTAAGGGCTTGGATGAAAAATCACAAATCATATTATGATGACCCGAACATCTGTTTGATTATTATTGTCGTCAGCTTATTTCAGTCGTAGCCATGCAAAAGGTGAATTGACCGGTAATCGTTAAAAATAAAAGCGGCACATTACGTTAAACCGGTTGATTGTACTGTTTGATGTCTTGTTGGCCACGATCGAGTCCTATTCATGATCAGTGTGTTGTTTTGTTATTGCATGAATCAGAGAGTTTTTATATAGCAACCATCAGTACTCGTTGCTCATCTTGAAGGAGAGATTTGAAGGTAGCAGGACACCGAGATACTGTCATTGATTGAATGCAATAACCTAATGACATTGGGTGGCAATTTGTTGTATTATTACAGTGCATCAAAAACTCCCTCTTCTACATCCTTTAGTAGCTAGTGTGATTTGCAAAAAATCTAAAACATCCAGCAAGCCAAGACATTTGAAAACTATATATTGTTAATCACAATTAAGCCTGCTGCTCTTTTATTTGAGATATCCACACTGCCACTGATTCAGCAGACATTGGCTTTTGTGCCAGCTCTTCAATTCGGCCTCCTCCTCCTTTTGACTCTATATCCACTCTAATCAAAAATGATTTATATTGCTCTACAATACTCGTCTCTATAGGCTTTAGCAAAATTTGTTCCATCTTGGGGTCGTTGACGTATTCTCGTAGCTTCTTTATCACAAACCGAATGCGCTCTTCAGCAGCCTCCATGAATTGGTCCGTGGCTTCCTGGACGTCCTCTGTTTTCATAGAGTGAGTCGTCCAAAAAACAAGAAAAAAATCCAATGGCATCACTTACTTTGCGTCAGTCTTTGCACAGGCGAATCGTGTCCATCGGGTGACTTGGGCAGCACTGCTGATGGCAGAATAGCCGACAACTATGCATCTAGATGAGCCTTGCGTGCCAATCACTTTCTGACTCCCACCCTTACCTTGATTAAAAATGCAGTCAGAGGCTCCACTGCACCATCCACGCAGTGGTTGATGAATTCCTCGCACACCCTCTTGATTTGAAAATCAATCTCTCGTCGTGAATCCAGGCTGACCTCCACGACGCGAGGCATGCCCTTTTGCGCCAACCCAATGAGCGCATTGGGGTTGAACATGAGCGATTTCTGTTGCTGCAAAGAGGAGAGTGAATCTATACGCAATCGTATGAGAGATGATGTCAATTGGCTCATGTGCTTCTCGATCTGTACCTGATACATGAGAGAAATCAAGCGTTTTTCCTGCATGAACTAAATTAGCCTCAAAGGGGGCCAGTTGCTCCTTGAGGACGAGCAAGTTTTTGATCAGGAATAGCTCGCCATCCAGCCGTGATTTCAGTGCGGTGACTGATTCGCCTGCCTTCAAGAGTGATTCGTTGCAGAGAGACACAGCTTCCTGGGCCAGATCTTCAAAGACGCCATTCTACCAACACATGCATTGAGTCTGGGGTCACTCTGACTCGTCTACTGGTGCACTGTACCTGAACACATCGGTATAACTTGGAAAGAATCCACAGTGTCTTTTGCAGCGTAGGAAACCAGCCCGTAGATTCATCACTGCCATCCGCCAGCAGATTGGACCTTGCTGATCGGATGGAATGCGTATCTGAATGGTCCTCTTCGGAAGAAATAGCCAGTGTTGCTGCAGTCGTCGTCATGTTGGCATCTAGTACGACAGACGTCTTTTGTTTGTTGTCTGTATCTTCATGCTGCTGATCCTTTAGGTGGCGTACGTTTTCAAAGTCTTGCGGCTTTGGTTGGTAGTTTTGAATGTCGTTGTGGATAAACATCTGCGCCCGGAACACAAGCCTGCCCTGAGCATCTTCCAGCACGTTCTGTATCAAATGCCCAAACTTGACCTCGTTCTTGTCGTCCATGATACCCAGCACTGTTTGCTCTGCTTATTAGTACTCGCTCTTGGCTGTGTCTGCACTCCAGCTTACCGAGATCGTTCTCATCCTGCATCACATACATTAAAAAGACATTGCACAGCTCAGACAGTGTGATGATGTCGTTTTCGTGGATAATGCGTGGCCGAAGATAGTCGTATAGATGGCTTGTCAGCAGGTCCAGGTAATTGCTATGATTCAATGGGTGAGAGACCACGACGATGCTGCACATCCTCCCCATACTCACTACAATGCTTGTTCGCCTGATTTCTGAAAAAAGTTGTAAAACAGATTGTATTCATCCGAGCAAAGACTCATCATGTAGGCACATCCGTTCTTTGCGAAATCCAGCAGATCCTTCTCGCTCGGGCTCAGTTGCTGGATCTTTTTCGAGATGAGTGGGCTCAGCAGCTGCTGTCTCGTCTGGAAATAGGCGTGCAACATGTCCTCATACAACGACTGATACTCTTTGTGATTGCATCGCTTTTCCACCTGCGCCGTCAGTGAGCGAATGGTAGGTGCAATGGTCTTGAATTTGACATAGTACATGGCAATCTGCTTGCCCATGGTGGCGTCCTTGGTGTTGACTTGTTTGTAGACGTCGTAGCCCAGTGTCTTGAGCGTCGATACCACGTACATTTTGATCAGAGTGATGCCTCGTGTCATGCACTGTCTGAAGCGCATCAGGTAGAGCTCAGAATCACGGTAGGTGTGCTGTACAAAGGCAAATCCATCAGACAGTCTGTAGGTGCGCACTCTGCTCTTTCCCCCCCCCCTCACTTACATGATCTTGCATGTACTGAATACACTCATCCAACTTCTCCAGCATGGGTATAAAATCAGGCTGCAGACAGATATCGTCGCCCGGCGAGTTGAACAGCTTGGCAATAGGCTCCAACTGGTTGAAATAGGCCAATCTCTCTGCCAAACCCTCTGCCAATCGAGTGGATCGATGCTGTTCCTCCAGCAGCGTCTCGCATGCTGTTTGTATCGACCGAGTCCTGACATCCACAAACGAATAATCCTTTTCCAAATCGTCAAATAGCTGGTACGTCGTCTTGAGGTCTTGCAGAAACTCGTCGCATGCGTTTTGATACAGCTCGACTATGGATAAATGGTTGCGGTAGACATCCTCTTGTCCCTTTTCCATTTCAGATTCCATCACTGCAAACCAGTCAAAGAACTCTTGCAGTGTCTCGATGGGTTTCTCGCTGCCAATTTCGCTCGCTACTTGTTTTTCGGCTGCTGTGTCGGCTGCTGTTGCTTCTGCCAGCAAGTTGGCTGTGGACAGGGTGCGTGTCATTGGCACGGGCGACTTGCTGCCTGCGAGCAAACGAGACGCAAGGACGTGTGGGTTGAGGGGGCTGGATGCTGACACTGGCACTTGTTCTGGAGACAATCCGCCCGAAGAAGTCGACATGTTGCTGCTCAGTGATGGCGATCCAAACAGTTTATCGTTCAAGTACTATACATAAAAGAAAGAAAGAGGGAGTTTATCACACTGCCCACAGAATGCAAGCTCTTGTTGTTTTTACCCAGTTGGAAGGGAGTGGTAATTCTGCACAGGCATCTTGCAAATCATACACGCTTTGCTTTTCTTTATCTGTCAGCTTGGTCTTTTCTTCCCATTCCTCTAGCGATATGCCGCGCGTAACTCGTGCCATTGTATTCTAGCAAGAAAGAAAATAAAGGTCGAGTCTATCAAATAGCAGTTGTTAAAGCATTTCGAATTTCGGAGAGCAGAAATAGTGCGACGTTGTTTGTTAAGCCATTGGTGAATCTAGCAAAATTTGGCTCAAGAATGCATCTGAACACAAACAATGCCTAACGAAATCGATGCTTTGGGTATAGGACGGACCTCTTGCGGTATAGCACAGAGATGAGCAGTAATCGTACAATGCTTAGACTCGTGTCTGCTATCCAATGAGCACGATGCTGCTCCCATTCAAGACCATTGCCCTGAGCGATGCTATTGTTAAACAACGCAAGAACACTGAAACCAAAATAAACATACTTACAACAGGGAATGCTTTGGTCAGTTTCGATTTGAATCGAGTATAAAATAGAAGAAAGAAAAGAAACAATAAAAACAAGTGCATTCACAAGCAACCATTTATACCAGAGAGATGAAATTAATTTCAACATTTTTAGCCACACTTACAGTTGCTATAGCAACGGCATCAGCAGCAGTTAGCATTCATAATGAACGTCGAGCTGAGATGGGAGAAGCCATGATGATGTATGGCTATAACCCTCCACGAGTCAACCCAGAACACTGCAAAGGATTCCGCATCGACTATCCCGCTTCACCAGGCTTGGGATTTGAAGCTGGTTCGCATCAGTACCTGAAATGGACCGTGGATGAAGATATCCCCAACTCACCCAATATCATCACACGTATTCGTATCTTGAACTCGACTCAACACAATCATCGAGTCATTGGTGAAAATATCAGTAAGTGTGTTTGCGTTGGGTATCGCCATGTGTTGCATGCTAATGCCTTGCTTTTGTGCAGCACTGTATAACCAGGAAAACAGGGGCTCTGTCTTTTTCCCTCTTGAGGTAGATGATGTTACTGGATTCTATCACTACCGCATTATGGTAAACTATGTCGGTCAGCCTGTTCATTGTGTCTACGAGTCTGTTCCATTTATGGTTATTCAGGACCCTTACAAAAACTTTGCCGCTGGTGGTGTCCCTTATGTCATTAAGAACCCTAGCTATACATATGTAACCAAGCCTATAGAGGAGCTTTATCAATAAAAAAAAACTTTAGCTTACCACCTTTATTTGATTCTTGGTATCATATCAAATGTTGAATGAGTCAGGCCGTATCTCTATATACAATTAGATTTTCAGATCTAGTTATCTTTTGCTTGGCCTCTTTTCTTTTTATACAATCATCAGCCATTGCGTAGATGGTGCAGAATCGCCACCAAGCAAGTAGCGACGACCAAGTTGGCGACAATCCTTCTACCTCTTAGATCAGATGAATTATTGTTGAGCTTCAGCGATAGATACATTCAAACATCATGAAAGATGCAATGTCGTAGAAAAGAAAGTAAACGACAGCATAAAGTAAAATAATCCAACACATCTGATGCCTACTCTATGCTAGCATCTGCTTCCTTCTGCATCAAGAATGTTCTTGATGCTCACATTCTTGAATTTATTCATTTGTCGTACTGATGGTGTTGCTACAGAAGCTAGCAATCATGTATTATACAACATTTCAAATTCGTGCTAAAAGTCATTTTTAACATATCAAAAACGAAACATGCATCATCATCATTCGCATTGGAAGCATCCACTGTTATGACAAATACAGCTCTTTGTTTCTGCGAATGGATCGGATCTCCTGGTTAGCATTTGGAAAGTAAATAGAGCTTCCTTCTGAACAACTGATACCAAAAAAAATCTTTTCGACTGAATTGGCTTTGAGATCCTTCGTGATAAAGCTGTTTGTTACATCTAACGCTAGCTTGAGTTAAGGCAAAGGAGTTTGGAACATCCATATATCATCATTCATTCATGAAATGGTACACAATCAACAAATTTAATGTTAACATGATAATGACCTCCTGGAACGGTATGTCTTGACCAATCGACCGATAAAAATCGCCTCCTGAGCACTTGAAACTAAGTAGCATGTTCATCTACTGCATCAGTCTTATACCAGAATTATGACTGTGCAATTGGCAACTTTATAGCTGGTAGCATGATTGTTGAGAAATCATGATTTGATGATTTTGATGATAATTTTGAGCAGATGGTACAAGTAAAGGTCATTGGATTACTATGTGATTGTTGATTGGAGGTCTAGCCCACGTTGCTGCCCGTACTTTGTTTGAACAGGGCGTGTTTGATTTGGGTTTATTAATTAAAGAAGATGTCGATGAGTAATGGTGAAAAATGCTCAGAATAGCTAATTTTTTGAATGGATGTATCTCTGGATTTTATCCAGTGAATGATAATTAAGAAGAAAGAGTTTAGAAGCTTTTGTTTTTTCTCTTTCCATTTACTATATACATAATGGTATGCAAATTCCAAACCGTTTTTTCTCTCAGCATAATAATGTTACTGATTTTGAGCAATCTCCTTGACGAGAACATACACTGGGTACGCAAAAAAAACTATTACAGCATGTTGGGTTTAACATGGAGCTATCGAATGGTCTTTGTTTTGTTCAAATCTGATGAGCGAATGTTGAGAAAATGTAAAAAAAGGGTATCGAGGAAAATATCGATTTCGAGGCAAAAATTACCTGTACTAGCAGGGGAAAAATGTGAGGGTCAAATTTTTATTGGGCACAAAATGGTATGTTTTTCATGATAGAGCTTAGCTACAGCGTCAACCAAGAGTTCATTCGATAGGAAATTGTCTGCTCTACAATTCTGCCTGATGCTACAAGCCAGGTTTTGTTGGCAGAAATTGACCAATCTTTGAAGAAGAGTCGAAAAAGCGCAAATACTAACCCATCAAAATCCAATCGAATAACCAACACCAAGGCACTTGAAATTAGTACCATTAGATTCTCCTTTAAAATCTGTACAAATTTCTCATAAACTTCAACGAATGATTACTATCAATAACTACTTCATTTAAAGGCCAAGAGAATGGAATGGGTTATAAACCCCATCCGTTAGCCAATATGAAAGGCAGTGGTATTCCTTTTTTTAGGTCCCGCCTGGTTTACAGTACAGTCGGCTGTTTTAAGCGCTAGTGACTACTTTCAATCTCAGTTTAATTCCAGCTGATATTCCCCCGTTTTCCGCCCGTTTTTGTATTCGTTTTGCAATGCTTTTACTCAAAAAACGATAGCTCTACAGCCGCTGAAAGTGCCTGTTTTTGTTACAACGCGCGTCAG